>JAPYZF010000070.1:0-311865 GCA_030523045.1 Meteorus cinctellus
TTATAAGTTTCAACTTTATCAATGTTATATATGTATGATTTCATTGAAGTACAAATTGAAAAGCAACACAGAGTTGAAACAAGAACCCGTGGGAGGGCAGAAGAAAAAATAATAGAATGAAATAATTGAATTAAAATTAAAACTATGCGAATTATTTGCCAAAGAGTTACCGAATGCTTTGCTATCACTTTTCTAATTTTCTTGTGTTTGTAATATATACGTCCAACGAATGGCGAATAAATAAATAATGATAATAATATTATTAATAATAATAATAACAATAAGAAATATGAATAATAATAATTCGATCGCTCCGCAAATT
This sequence comes from Meteorus cinctellus, assembly GCA_030523045.1. NCBI lineage: Eukaryota > Metazoa > Arthropoda > Insecta > Hymenoptera > Braconidae > Meteorus > Meteorus cinctellus. The sequence continues at coordinate 323 of JAPYZF010000070.1, forward strand.
GTGTCAGGTACCAAAGAAATATATAGCGACAACAGTTGCTATTCTCGAGTGCCAACAAAGTGCGTTCTCGGTTGTCTACTTAAATTTTTGTATGAATATACGTAAACAAAGGAAATAAATTACGGTAGTTATATTAATTTTTTCTTGTCCTGTGACACAGCTCTGTCAATTTTTTCATTTAATTCTCTTTTGATTAATAATTTTATGTTAAAATAAGCTAATGACATGTTCAATATCTATTAACTTCGAATGAGAGAAAAAGAAATAATAAAGACACAAATAATTGTCATTTTTCATTGAATAAAGTCAATCAATTTCTATGAACTGTTGTAGGAATATTTTTCTGTTCGCTTTTTTATACGATAAGAAGAGCCATTGAGGATATCGATACGAATCGATAATTGTCATTTGACCAGAGTTGCGCGTGTAGATTTGTTATTGTGACCCTTCAACATTTGTCTATCTATGAATGAAGTGACCTGATGTGAACTTGAAGACTTTTATCGCAATTGCTCGAGAATTTTAGATGAATTATTTATTCTATTATCCAAATAGTAACTGATACATATTTTTAAGTTGGAAAAAATTTGGACAAAAATTTGGTACATCAATACATGAAGTCTGTCGAATGATAAACGGTAATCAGTTGGTCCAGTTTCAAAAGGAAATGCATAATTTAACAATTGTGGTCAATTATTCTTCTAATAGTTGTGTCGAGTCGCTTAGCTCTTTGATGGGCCGCTGTGCGTCAGCGTAGCTTATTCTTTTGAATAAAAAATCCGGACAAAACGTGATAATTTTATAAATGAAAATAAAAAAAGATATTTCATATAAATATAAATCAATTCAATTTTGCACAATGGTATCACAGGAAAGTTTTATTTCACGCTAACTAAATAATCAACATTCCAAGAATTAAAAGAAAAAAAAAAATATTATCAATTGAAGTGTAGCAACATGAACTGCAGAAAAAATAATGAGAGAATTTATAATGTTACAAAGATGATGTATGATGATGGCAAAAGAAGCCACTGCTATCTCAATTGACCTATGACTCAATTTGTATTCGCTATATCCGTTTATCACGCTCATTGCTCACACGAAGAAATAATATGTCCCATTGAGCTCACTCCATCTCGCGAACTCACAACGAACAGACAAAATGATGAGTTACAACGTACTTGTTCTCTTTGCAATTCTGGTATTTGCAAATGCTGAAGTTATACACTTTGACCAATGTGAATATCCAGAGGGTAAGTTGAATCATTATTTTCCGCCTGTATATTTTTATATTACGTGGAGCGGACCGATAATTTGAAAAAGAAAATATAATTTTTTTTTTATAGGAACTGTACTAAATTGCACGATTCACGAGGTCCGAGTTAATCCGTGCAAGGAAGCCGCCCAAGGCAAAGCTTGTCGCATAAGACAATCTACAAATGCCAGTATTTCTTTTGATTACACTGCAAGTAAGTCTTCATTTTTTTTTCAATAAAATAAAGAACCATTTGATTATGTTCAGATTGATTCAAACGAAATGTTTCATCACTGTAAATGTTAAAACATTCATTCAATAAATTAACTCTAAATTATTTGGGTAAAATACACAAATAGATTAGTGAACTAAAACAAGGATGAAAGAGTGATAAATAATGAAGAATTTCACATAAAAATTTTACGGTGTATTCAATGGAAAATGTTCCATTTCTATTTATAAGGTGGTGTAGTTTATAACCACAATTCAAATACATTCCCGAGTGGCTGGAAATCTTATTGAACTCTGAATCACCTCTGTGACATCATCAATTATTGGTTCAATTGAAATTTTTATTGTTATTGTTTTTAATAGATTTCCAGGGCGACACTTTGGAAAGTCGCGCTTACTGGGCCAGTAAAGTGATCGATTTACCCTTCCTCGGAATGGAAACAGACGCCTGCGTATCAACAGTTTGCCCTGTTCAACCTGGACAGAAGCAAACTTACTCAATCGAACTACCGATTTCTCAGAAATTCCCATCTGTAAGTTCACCTCAATAAATCATTAAATAAAGTCACATAACTCAATCAATAAAATAATTCACTCGGGTCATTGTTCATTAAATCAACAATTTGTAATCAATCAGTTGATAAAAACGATTTCCCGCGTTAAGAGACAATAAGAAAAGCTAACTTAATCTCCACCATATCGTTCATCATTTAATTCCCCCAATTCATACTTTCTTTCTTCATTATTAATATTTTATTTTCTCATTTATTTTTACCAGAGGACATATGAGGTCAAATGGAGACTTTGGAATAAACAAGAACAAGAGTGTTGTTTCTTATTCCTGCTCAAATTGCACAAGTGAAAATGTTTTTCTATAATAAAGAATAAAAAATTATTCTAATCTTCTAATGTGACAATCATTATTGTAACAAATCTAAACTGCTAATAAAAGGCTTTAGGTATTATTCATAGTTGTCATTAACTCTCACTCATTTGTTGGCCACAATGAACACATCTATGTAAAACATATTGGTGTTATCGAATCTTAATTTAATAATGATTGGATAGAATGTTCATAAAAAAAAACCCCTCGCTGCGGACAGGATTCGAACCTGTGCGGGCAAAGCCCATTGGATTTCGAGTCCAACTCCTTAACCACTCGGACACCGCAGCACCTATCAAAGATGTGCTTTTGATAAACAACTTATTTTGTTCAAATGATAACATTTTATCTCATGCAGATGTAATTCAAAGTTTTGAGAAATAAATCTGTGACTAGAAAAAGTATCGCAAGTTTTGTGTCGTTCCTTTTCATTGATTCCAGCTTCAAATCTCACCAGAAAAACTACCCTACCATCCTTTATATCATTTATATCGTTTTATTATTGTTAATCTTTCGTTGTAAAACAGAAATGATGATAAAATTTCTGTCACGCTCGTCGAGTCTTAGCTATGGTATTATGTGCGTTTATACACTGCCGGAAGTGGCTTGCGATGAATGATTCTGAGTAAATTCAAAGGTGGAAGGAAGAGGACGTAGCGACATAAAGTAAAAGAACTTTTACTTGAAGAAAAGAATTGGGGTTGGCAAAGCCAAAGAATGGAACAAAAAAAAAGGTTGGTGTGACAAGAAGCCCGAAAGAAAAGGGAAATAAAGGAGGTGAAAGGAAAAAAAAAAATCTAGAGGAAATGATGGGGAGGAAGTCAACTCAAGTGGATACAAAGACTCATATAGTGGTAATCCAGCTTGACAATTGTGACCTATATACTTCGATAGAACTCTATATTCATTCAGGTATTGTGCAAAAAATTCAACATAAGAAATGTTATCGAGATGGTACATATTTCTACTTTGAAAATTCCCGCTATTTCTCTGCCTTGCGCAACACGCTCTTTCCGATTGACAAACCAACCACCAGAGGTCTGAGACTCTGTCAATAAATCTTCTTGCACCAGAGGGGGAAAGAAAAAAAAATTAGAATAGAAATAAAAAGTTGAAAATGTTTGGATAATTTATAAGATTACACATTCATATAAATTAAATTTAATATTCATTCATCTACCTCTATCAAAAATGAAATTTATTCATAATAATTCAGTTTACCTAGCAAATACTTAAAATAGTCAGGAGTGTAATCTTTAATTTAATTTACCCGCGACCAAAAAAAAAAGGAATATTTGAATTGAATTTCAATAATGATAAAAACGCCAACTTATTGATTGACAGAATAATTTTCATTCCAAAGATAAAAATGAATTTCAACAATCAAAAAACGATGAAAAACCTTAAAATTCAATTGTTCGTACAATTATTTAAGTTGTTAGTTGGGCCCAGTGTCGGTATGTTTGATATAAATACCAAATGCCGTCACTGAACTCCAACTGTTGGCATACGACTCACCTGTTGGCCTGCACAACACACTCAACGGCTCAACAGTACCTGGCCGGGGTTTCAATCGCGCGGATCAATCGCACTCGCAACAACATTTCAATATCTTTGTCATTTTTACTTGTTCTTATCATCTCATTTTTCGCTTAATGTTCACAAGATAACAACATGACTAACTAATAGTCAATAATTATTACAGAACATTTGAAAGTGAATTAAAAAAAAATAAATCTTGACAATTCCATGGGAGAAATAAATAAAACAATCAATTGATCAAACAATAAATAACACAGCCCATCCGCCACTACAAAATTTTGATTCCTTCATCAAACAACGTTCGTCAGAAGGTATCTATACAAATAAATTTCTACCAAGTGTACATTTTGTAATCATACAATTCATTCTACGCATCTCTATTACTCTCCATTTACCCACCAATGAAGACGTTACAATACTAAAGACACGAAAGCACATATGAATTTCGTCAGCTCATGCCAACAAGAATGTAAACAAGATTATATAATATAAACTTCGATCCAACTCGAGTTCTCCATCAACAAACACACAAAAATAATAACAACGATATAATTGATATCGAAACTAAATATCTCAACTCAACTAAATAGAAAAAAAATTGAAACATAACAGAGTGAATTGATATCGAAGAAGAAAAGTAGAAAAAAAAAATTCACGTGTGAACGAAAACAATCCGAGTAGATTCTGTACACCTATACACACATACATAGTTGCAAACTATGTGCTGGGTCACGTTCCCTGAGTTCCATTCCCATAGAACCACGATAACCGTGACGACGTCGCACGGTTCTCGCAAGACATACGAATGTGAGCCCCCTGTGTATATATGTTCATCTAAATATATATATATATATATATATATATAAACGCGAACCCAACTCCTTTGCCAATTCTCTTCGCCGTCTCAGCTCCCCTATTGTCGTCACGACAACGATCAAATGAACACATAAATATATATATATATATATATATATATATATATATATATAAATTCTTATCTTTTGCATTATATGATAAACATCAGCATCGTCAAATATCAGATAATGGTTACGAGTTCCGATATTCCCAAATTAACTGAGATAAATATTATTCAATATAACCAACACAAAGAATGAAGATAAAACTGCAATATATATGCAATTTTTCTCATTGTCAGTTGTGTGGTAATAAAAAAAAAGAAATGGAGAAGAAGAATTACCGCATCGATTGTTACATGATAAGTCAGTTGATTGGTATGCCAAGGATGCAAACAAGTTCCGGAATTTTTAAATTCATAAAGAGAAGAGAATGTATGAAAAAAAAAGGGAGAGAAATACATAAAGATATTCACACGAGAGCAACAAGTTGACTGTATGTATATACACGCGAACCTGGCGACTGTTATACACACAGCAGCATCAGTATGTGGATAGGATATGTACGCCTCTGCGAAATATGCAAATGCAAATGCAAACGCCTTGTGTTGTATGTTGCAGTTGAGTGACCTGCTAGGTATATACATTTGTTTGTTAGAGTAACATAAGTGGTAAGGCTACTTACCTATATCTCCCTAGTGTAATCTACCGACATCACCCAATTTAATTGTGCCATTGGTCGGGATCTAGCGCAGGTTTTTTTTGTTTTTCTCATGCGTGACATGGGACGACTTCAACACACTGCGGAAACAAAAGATGAAATAGAATTAGTTAGATTTTCATCTTTTGTTTATTTTCAGTAGGAATGAATTTTTATTTAATTGTAGGAATCTGTAGTTATTTTGAATCGTATATGGTCTGATAAACGGAAAGAAAGTTATGTCCTTTAAGGGGTCTAAATAAACAAGCAAAAATAGTGACCAGGTTGTATGATGATGATGACGAATAAGGTAATGCTTGGTGGGTCAATGCTTACTGGTTTTGCGTTACACTTTAAGTGTACACGTGTGTATGTATGCATTTATATATTGTTTTTCTCTATTCAATTGCGTTTGTCGCACGCACAAACTCTCGTGTTTGCTATGTGTGCAATCCGAGTTTTACTTTCCTCTAACAATTCGTAAATGGAATAAGAAAAAAAGGTTTATGTAGCGTTTGATATTATGGTAATTTTCTTATTTTATTTTGTAGATTATTTATATATTCATATTATTATTTTTTTTCTGTTTTTCTATTTATTCGCAGGTGGGACTTTAAAATATGAGAGAGAAAAGACGAGTGGGACGATGCGCGTAAACGGTCATCACACTTACGACTCGTGTCAGGAAATGGGTAAGAGAATTTTTTTTATTTTTGAATTGGAATTTGCATTATGGTGTATGACTAGAAGCAGAGTTTTGTGAATTAATGAAAGAATAATTTAATGCTGATCAATGGATGTATATGAATATATTTTTATAGGAAGTATTTTTAATTATGAGTCGTTTACCAATCCCTGGAATTTTAAGTGGTAAAATAAATATATTAAGTTTCTTCTTCCTATCAAATTAATCATATCGAGATCAATTAGATGATGAAATCTTATATTTTACTCAGTAGGTAGATGAATTTCTTATTTCTTAATTGATATTTCAATTAAAAAAATTTAGATGGCTCCAATTTTTAAGTTCTTCTATTTCCAATTTGATGAAGAATTATATGAAATGAATATAATTAAAATCTTTATGATGACAATTGTAACAAATTATTCTCATTGATCATTACCGCAAGTGCTCTTTTCAGTATTAAATTATGAATATTTTCTACCTAATGATGCTCGCCAAAGTATTGCACTTATTATATAAATAATGAATCCGGTGCAATAAACAAGGGTGCATGGGACAGAATATACCCTCGTTTTTCACAATGCAGCTCATACATTCTCATGAAATATTACTTCCTCATACATAAAAAAATATTTAAATACGCCATTTAAACTCTGAAAAATTCAGAAAGACTTTAAATAGCTTATACATCCATTTGGTTTTACTCACACGTCGAATATTTTAAATTTATTCCTGACATGAAAAAAAAATAACAAAAATTACGAGCGACCTCGTAAGGTGGAATTTTTTATCGTGACTACACGCAAAAAATACAGACACATTTAACGGATCGATTGCTGTATATATTTTTAGATACCCGGTGGGTGTGTTCGTAATCATTGACAGCTACTTTATACACATAATAACGATATTTATTTGTATATGTGTAAGTGGGCGTAGTTTAATTGTAAACTATTAAGTCACCCACTCCACATTGTGCAAAATCAACAATTTAAATTCCCAAACTACTCTAATGACATTCAAATAAAACAACTGTTTGTATTTCGTTCCTTTGCCGGCAGAACTGCGACAAAATTCTCTTTTCTCTACAAAGAGAATATTTTATGTATTCTGCAACACAGCTTGACAAAAAAAAACTGAACGCACGCGCTTATGCGAGTCAAATTTTACTTCTATTTTGCGGCTCGTTTGTCTCGACTCATCCACAAACATATCGATCAAGGGGGGAATAGAAATGCATTCGAGCGTAAAGAGAGGTGTGTGTACACGTATGAGTGTGTGTTTATATTCGTCTAGTGTGTCTGCACAAAAGGTAACGCGTCAAGAGCAAAAAAAAGAGGAAGTTTCAACGTGAGTAATTAACAAACGTGTGCGCACGCGGTTAGCTGCGAATAATGAATTTTCGCATGATTAATTTTAGATGATTTGACAGAGGTGCATACAAGATGAGTTACGAAACAACAACAAGACTCGTCTATACTTGAAAATTATTCATTAGAATTTATTTATGCCTTTGAAATGGATGGTTAAAGTCAAATAGAAAAAGAAAAAGTTAGTCTGACTCAACGTAAATAATCGTGAAAAATACAGACGAATTTCAGATGCTTCAACATAAAAAATATCAAATCATTAATTAAAATTTATGTGTCATATTAAAAATTTAAACACTCGATTGAAGAACAATGATGCAATAATTATTTAAACGACACTCAACTGACAATCGCGTTTGGAAAAATATTTAAAATTATTCGTTAAAATTAATTCGTTTTCTTGAATTAAGATGAACGATGGAGATAATGTTGAGAAAAAATGAGTTTGTTGTCTCTCACGTTTTTAAAAATGATCGAGTACAATTGTGTGTAAATAAAAATTTAACATCATCAATTAAATTTTTTATCTATGCCACATGATTAATGGGGGAGTTAAAATTAACAAGAAATATCAATTCTGACTTCTTACTTTGTACTTGTAACAGTTAGAACCATCATTGTCTTCAGAGAAATACAAATAATCATATATCAAATTTTATTTACTATCGTATTGGATGGATAGCAAAGACAAAATTTTTGAATAAATAACAGTAATTTTTCCCACGTTGTTTTTAAAACAGTCAACATTCAATCACAATATAACAAAAGTATAAAATTTTGTCGTATTCAACAATTATTCTGTCTCCGCGTTAACATTAATATAATAAATACTCATCGTTGTAATGCACAAACTTCAATTTTTACTTTAAATAAATATCAATGAATAACTAATCTTGAACATTATTTGAAACATACGCAAATGTATTACATAGCATCCAGGCTCCGCACCGGAAATTAATGATTGTATATACGTCCTTCCATATTGTTATGGTGCAATTGTGAGTTTCGTATTAGATGACAATAAAACGAATTAAATAGCGGATATAATTATAAGAGTTTCATTTAATTTCAAAGTTGAGAATAAAATGAATTATGTAACAGACATAAAAGATGCTACTTCATTTAAATATATAAATAAATGTAGATACAAAGATATTACGAATTTTCATATTCATATTCAAAGGATTGTTTATCTACGAACACGAGGAATGAAGCATAAGTAAATGCATTATTATCTGAACGATCTCGACTAGAGAGAACAGCTATAGGGCGGTGTTATTGATCGTGCCTAAGCAGCTGGACGTATACAGTAAACTTCACTGACAGTAGCGTTGGAACTGCCACGGTGAAAACACAACCACATTTTTTTGTATATACTGCGCACGAGGAATTATGTTGGTGTGCCCTTCAAAATTTACATTCAATACTCAAAAACTCTATAAAATTATGAAGTTATCGTGTAACAATTGTTGTATTTTTTTATTTCAATCGCGAATTATTAACAAAGATTTCATACTTTCTCCATATAAATCACATGTGGATAATAAATATAATTATAAACAAAACGTAGCATTAATTGTGAGAGAATTGAATTTAGAAAATGAATGATTTCAATATTTTCATTATATTATTGAAGCTAAAATAATATTTAATAAATTCATTGATGACAAGTTTTTCTATTGAAGTGTATGTCACTATAATCTACAGTTTATTGCACTCGTTTGATATCTGATATATAAGTATATCGATTTACCGTGTGTTGTGGAAAGTGAAAATAAAAGTACAAGAAGTTGCGTGATGCGAAAGAAAAATCAAGTCAATTTTTTTCTTGTATTGTTTTCATGCTGCTTTTTTTTTAACACGACCAAAATATTACGGGCATTGCAGTTCAGTTCAATTCTCTACACAACATGTGTTACATAATACGAAGTGTTGCACACGCAACGTATCATTCAGAGTTTTTCACTCTAGTGGTGTCACATGTATATGAAAATAAATACTTAGGTAGTCATATTAGTCTTCAATGAGGAAAGTTTATTTAATCAATTCTCTGATCTCATATTTATTTATAATGAATATACATCAAACAGCAAATAAAATTATTGAATAACTGAGACAATAAACAATGAGTTTAATGTCTAATTTTAATTATTTGTGTCATGTGTGTTAAAATTTGGATATCGAAAAAAATAATATAATGAAATGAAAACTGTCGTGGTTAGTAGATCTATATTGAATAATGTTTATCGATATGTATAAAAGAGGTCATCGGTTGTGGGGTTAATCAGAATGTCCACCGCAGACACGATGGATACAATTGATGAAGCCGAGCAGGCTTGGAGTGAGTAAAAATCTGGAGAATATTTTTTTTTTTCTATTAAACCTTTCCACAATTTTTCATCCATTTATATTTTTAATCACGTGTCGTGATTTATGATCATTCAGTTACAAGTTTATGAAAAGTATCGATTCTATTATGCTTATAAGGAATAAATGTGAATGGAAAAAGAAAACCGAGGGCAGATGTGTTGAATAGGCGTTAAGAATTACCACCGAATACATATGTATGTTATTTATAAAAGCGGCAATTTTTCAAAGAGAAAATATTTATGTCATGTTAAATATGATAAAGTCATTCCGACCTGCACATAATTTTATTCAATGGCGGTTTGGAACTATGCCAAGAATGTCGTAATCATCAATTGAATATCATAATATAAATAATTTTTTGCTTAATGAGAAAAGAAAGAAGTGTTGAACATAAATTAAAATTTTCTATCTAATAATTTCTTGATTATTTTTATGAAAATCTGAAGAATTGGAAGAAATATTACAATATTATTTGACATTATATTACAGATGAGATGCTGGAATGTGAAACGGGTTCTCTTCTGGGTCGTGTGGCAGATCTCGAGAGACAGTCGTTAGCACAAAGGGACGAGATTGTTTGTCTACGTGCAACATTAGCAGACGCATTGCGTCGTATTGCCCAACTTGAAGGCAGAGATAAAAGAGAAGAGGAAAGAAATGAGCGACGAAATGACAGACTGGTGTCATCACCATTGAGAAATGGTCATGCAGCTCTCAGAGGTACAATTACTTCAATATTATTTTTAAATTTATTTACAATTTCTGTGAGGAAAATAAAATTCTCAACAGTGAAATATGTCAGGAAATATTCAAGACATTGCAACTCATTTGTATGGATAAATTTAATGATGCTCGTGACTCGCAAATTGTGTTTCTATCGTTGTTATTTGAATGAGTACACACCCGTCTTCAAGTCACCTTGACTTGTATCATCGAGCGCGTGGTGGAAACCCTACGAGGTCAACCTAATTCTCGAGGCGAAAGTTCGTGACGATATATACCAAACTGAGAAATTTTAAAGGCTCACGCGATATTACACTTAAGGTCATTTACGTTACAGACATATTCTCATATTTGTCATAACGCAAACTTGTCATTCATACAATTTTCTGAATTGCTTTGCATAGATTATTCAAGTCGTAAATTGAAGTGTGACAAATAAATATCTAAAGAGCAATTTGTGTTGATTAATATTTTTATTTAGTAGATAGAAGATGAAGTGGCGCAGTGAGAATTAGAAATAGGGAACGTTGAACTCTTGATAATAATATTGAGCAGAAAAGAATCATGTCGAGTTAAAGAAATTGAAATTGGTTGAGGTATCAAAACCAATCATGGGAAAATTGAAAATAAAATTCAATTCTTAACACAAAGTTTTCTAAATTAATATTTATTTTTGAGTGAAAGTTTGACGAAGGTTGTTCACAATTTTAGCAAGTGAAATGGATTGAAAATGTAGTTTCAAAGTAGTTTTGTATCGTCTGACGAAATGTTGAAAATCGATTTGAAATATTAATTTAATATTTCTTGAACTGTTATGCCAATAACAGAAATATTCACACAAAATTCTGTTTAATATTTCGTTCGATCGATTTCGGAATGAAATACTAAAAAAATAACAGAGCCGTATCGGCTGATCATCTTAAATGTGCTCCAATTTTATTGGTAGACGTTTAAAATATCATTAATAAATTAAAAGTGCCATTTATTCTTCTGACGGTATAACAGTAAATTATCAATTATGAATAATAAACAATAAATAACAAACATTGAAATATTTCAATAAAGAAACATGAGATAAAATTTAAATAGCCGACTGTATGAGGAGTAGAGAAGAGAATTGTATGGCAGGAAGGAGCATTGTATAAGGTCAAAGACAGCAGGCAATAAAAAATAAGTGGCATTAATAATACAAATAAATATAATGAATTCGTAATATTTTCAGGCGCCCAAAATTCGATTCACAAAGATTCAAGAGTCCGGCAAACAAATGCGTCATGTTTGAGAACTTCATCATCATCTGGTTCCACTCAGGATGTCAGAGATTCAAATTCAAGTCCCAGAAGACCAGTCAGCTACGCGGCCCCATCACAATTACCCCAGAGGTAATATAAAAAGTTTTAAATGGAATTTAATGAAGCTAATTTTAATACATTAATTTTAGACGGTCTGTGCACTATCAGTCAACGGGTTCTTTACATTCTGATAGTCCAAGTAGCAGCAGTGTCTCACCGGTGCCATCACCAAGCCCACGAGCGACTCCTCTGCCAGTTTCCAGGTATTGAAAAATTTATATTTAGTAAATGACACCAATCCATTTTATCACAAGCGCAAATAATCAATTAAGGCCGGTCGACTTCCTTATCTGTTATTACATTTACACTTATGTCATCTATTAAATTAGATCGCCAACGGCAAGGATAAATGGGCCACCACCACATAGTAGTTTGAGACGTGCTAAGCGATGGTCATCAACTGGTGATTTTACACATTCACCACAATCACCAAACAATAATTCTCAATTGTCTGGGTCGAGGTAAATTGTTAAAGAAAAATCATCACAAACAAAAACCTTCACCGACATTTTCCCTCTTCATATTATTTCCCCATCTTGAATTTCTGCTATTCCTTATAGTCTCTCAGTATACATTTATTCTTCATTTTGTTTTCATTCCTATTCTTTTCCTTTCATTTATTGCACCGCATGTCTTTTCGTTTGCATTATCGTGACTTTGTAGATTGTCAACATCAACCAAGTCACTGTTCAACCTGTTCAAGCCCCCAGTCATGAGCAACGTCAAACACGGGTAAATAGTTTCATTTGTGCAACTTTCACTCAAGTGTATTTATACATATGTACATACATATACATGTATATAATCACATTAGCAATTTTTATTTGCTTAATGTGTACGTGAAAGAATTGGAATATTACAATTCAACTATTTTGCCACGCTTTGTTGATGAAGAAAGTCATTCATTTCCGTTGTCCTGACGTAATCAAAATTTCGACTTTCTTCAATGAATATTCGTACTAATTTAATATCTATACATATATGTATGTATATAAAATAAATATTGAAGCTTGGCTATTGACCAAAAATTGGATACACGCGCAAAATTATATCGCGCAAGGATTTAAGTAAAAACCCGTCAAGGTCTTTCAAACATTGCATTCACCGCGACAATATGATTCACTCGGCCCTCAACAAAGTAATAAAAAAAAAAAGTCGTCGCGGTTGCTGGCGTCAATGATGTTATGTAGCAGAATCGAGTGGGAGAAACACACATAAGAGACTTTTGAAGTAGTCGTCGGCAGTTTCAGTCGGAAATTCGAGAGAATCACGTTGAGTTTATCATTGAAAAGTCATTTTTTTCCTGCGCAAAAACATTATTTTATCGTTCATTTTCATTTCAATAAAGCACGATTGCATGAATAAACAAACACTAGTATTTATCTGATAAGACTGATCAATAGAATAGGATATATCAATTAATCTGAATTAGAATCTGAATTTTATATTTTTGTACTGTTATATAGTACACGCGATATGCAGTTAAACGATCAAGATGGCTCTGTCCGGATTTATCTCCGTGGCCGACCAATTGTGCTCTATATTCCAACACCAGCAATAGACACCTACGACCTACACAAAGTCAATACACCACCACAAAGCAAACTGAAATTGGATTGGGTTTATGGATACCGGGGACGTGATTGTAGGAGCAATCTTCACTTATTACCAACCGGTGAAATCGTTTATTTTGTCGCTGCTGTGGTTGTTCTGTATAATATGGAAGAACATAGTCAGCGACATTATTTAGGACACACTGATGATGTTAAATGCATTGCAATTCATCCGAATAAATTAGTTGTAGCAACGGGTCAAGTTGCAGGAACTGATAGAAGAGAAGGAATGGTAAATATTATTTGAATGAATACATAAACAAATTCATTTCCAAGAATTTATCTGTTATTGATTTATCATTATTCATTTCAGCCCCATATTCGTATCTGGAATGCCGTAAGCTTGACAACACTCACTGTAATTGGAAGTGGAGAATTTGACGGTTCAATTTGCTGTCTTTCATTTTCGAAAGCTGATGGTGGCAATTATTTATGTGCTATCGATGAAACATCTGATCATAACATATCAGTATGGGATTGGCAGAAAGGAGAACGTGGAACCAAAGTTACTGAGACAAAGGTATGCATGAGAATAGGATTCTAAGGAATATATTTCCTATAGGGTATGATAGTATGGAAATTTTATGTAATACAATTCGAAAATTGCAGTGTTCAGTCGACACGGTGGTTTGCGCAGACTGGCATCCGCTTGAACGCAACCAGATAGTTTCGTGCGGCAAAGGCCACGTTTCATTTTGGTCTCTGGACAATGGTGGTATGCTTTATAAACGGATGGGAGTTTTTGAAAGTCGTGAGAAGCCGAGATATGTTACGTGTGTGGCATTTAATCAAAATGGGGACGTTCTTACTGGTGATAGTAATGGGAATATTATTGTTTGGGCAAGAGGTGAAACTATTTTGATTTAATACTTATTATTATCATTCGAATTATTCACCCAACAGCATTACTTATCATTCATATTAAACTTCCAGGTACTAATACAATTGCCAGATTAGTCAAAAATCTACATGAAGGTTCAATATTTTCAATATGTGTTTTGAAAAATGGAAATATTGTCACTGGTGGTGGAAAAGATGGTCGAATCCTTTATTTCGATAGTTCTCTAGAGCCAACTGGAGAAGGCGCACAAATTGAGGATCATTTTGGAGGAATACGTACATTGTCAGAAGGCAGAGGATCACAATTATTGATTGGTACAACCAAAAATTGTATCTTAGTAGGTGATATTGAAATGGGATTTTGTCCAGCAATGTTAGGACATACTGAAGAAGTTTGGGGCCTTGCTGCACATCCAACACTTCCGCAATTTGCTACTGCCGCTCATGACAGATTGTTACAAATGTGGGATAGTTTGAGTCATTCTGTTGTTTGGAGCAAAGACATTGGGGTAAATATAAAATAATTCATTTTGCATTAAGAAGAATTGTGTTCAATCAGAAGGAAAAACTCAATTCTCATATTTTATTGCAGGAACAAGCACAAAGCGTTTGTTTTTCACCTGACGGAACTATAATGGTGGTGGGTTGCGTGTCTGGAAAGTGGCTAGTTATTGATAGCGAATCGCGAGAATTCTATACACATCATTCAGATGGTTCAGAGCCGCTTCAGGTTGCGTGTTTCTCGCCTGATGGAACTTTACTGGCAATTGGATCTAGAGATAATCACATTTACGTGTATCAAGTGAATGAAGATGCCAAAAAATACAGCAGGGTTGGACGATGCATGGTACGTGAATAAAAATTGATTATGAATACATATACATT
The DNA here is from genome assembly GCA_030523045.1 of Meteorus cinctellus. Taxonomy (NCBI): domain Eukaryota; kingdom Metazoa; phylum Arthropoda; class Insecta; order Hymenoptera; family Braconidae; genus Meteorus; species Meteorus cinctellus. Next base: position 15,626 of record JAPYZF010000070.1, read on the forward strand.
GAATCAATTATATGAAGAGGAAAGAAAGCAGATAATTATTGACTGTTATTAATAATTTATAGCCAAAACGGATGCATCGAGTTCGTGTAAGACTTAGTATTGCATATAGAAATACAAGAATATCAATCAAATAATCACTTTCACGAATGAATAATTGATCACGAAGTTTTATTGTATTGTGACACGAGCTTTGAAAGAGAATTCACTCCTGCTTTGATATCGAATATTGTTCTCTAGCTGATTAACTACTTTCTGTTTTATCTACTAATAACACCATGATTTTTGTTTTGTGCACAGGGGCATTCCAGTTTTATTACTCATTTGGATTGGTCTACAGATAGTCAATATTTGCGCAGTAATAGTGGCGATTATGAATTATTATATTGTAAGTATCTTTTTCTCAATTATAAACGTAATTAGATTTTCTTGCTTATGTTAATCACTTTGATATTTGAATTAGGGAACCCGGGTGTCTGTCGGCAAATTCCGCAGTCGTCAAGTCTGAGAGATGTCGATTGGGCAACACACACGTGCGTTATATCATATGAAACTATCGGTATATGGCCAGAAGGTGCCGATGGTACCGATGTCAATTACTGCAGTAGAAGTAGCGATGGAAAACTTATCGCAACTGGTGACGACTTTGGTAAAGTCAAATTGTTCTCTTATCCGGCCAGTCAGCCAAAGGTAATGTAGAGAACATTTATTCATCAACTTGTATCTATTTCCATAACATTGATGATTGGATAAATAATTTTAATTTATTTTAATTTATTTTCCAGTCAATTTCTCATAGTTATAGTGGTCACTCAAGTCACGTAACAAACGTAACATTTTTACAAGACGACAAGCGTCTTGTTTCGACTGGTGGTGGTGACACCAGTGTTCTCCAATGGGTGGTAAATTAAATAAAATAGTTATAAACAAAAATAATAAAATCAAAAATAAGAAGAAAGATAAAAAGACATGAAAATATCTAAGAGTCTGGCATCATTTTCGAAGAGTGTCTTTTCAAAATAATTCACTATCGTCACGTTATGCCGTCCACACAGTAACACAAACAGTTCAAAAAAAATATTCTGACACGCAGATAAATAAACGAACAGCGTATACAATAATTTCAATAAATTCAATATTTTTGTGTCAAACATTTATCGAAAATATTTTTTCTACGATTTAAAAGATTATCCAAGCGTGTTGTATACACTTATATATATACATAATTTCTGATCATTCATCAGTAATGCACAAGAGTGTCATGAACATTGTAAATAAATACAAGAAAAAAAACATTGCTACGCATCTATTTATTTCTTCATTACCTGATTTAAATGTTCATTCATTCAATAACTTTTTCTCTCAAATAATTCTTCAATCATCAATATAGTAAATTCAATCGAATTAATAATCACCACAAGCAAATAATTTCTAAATAATAATTCACTAGGTCAAAAGGTCTTTGACAGATTAATTTTTCATCGTAGGAGTAAAAATTAAAGCTTTTTAACTTTAAATCATCAGTGATGGTCAATTGTGCTGGGCGCGTACTAACCTACAGGACCATATACTCAACAACGCCGTGCGCAACTCATTCATGCAGTCTTGCGACACACTCACAAGACATTATTACACGCTCGATTACATAAAGGAATCCACCATAGGCAATTTTGTGTATATGTATGCAGCTACATTTATACATGTTCATATATGTATATGTACAAAGTTTCCAAGCATACATACATACATGGTATCCAATAGCTCTTTCTTTCCTTTCGCGAGCGCTCTCATACATGCACATACATTCTTCAATGGTGCACGCGCTTCTGCGCGCTTCGTCTACCTCGAGTGTATGTTTATATATGCTCCGCGCCGCACGGAAGTAGGACACCACTTTCCCTTGCGTCGTTATCGCCTTTGTTGGGTGTATTGTCGGATACTTTGTGTTTTTTTTTTCACCCTATAATTTACACGGCAGTCGAATTTATACCTGCATAGAATTTAAAACCCGAAATTCATCGTCAATTTTGTATTGAAGACAATGGAAAAATGAAAGTATTATATATCAGGTTCTTTTTACAACCCTATGGAGTTGATATGCATATAAATTCCTTATCGTGTTTGTGGTTAATTGGGGTCCAGCGTTATGGGGTTCAAGATTGAATGTCACGGAAAATGATACGAGTTTGAATGATACATAAATAAAAGAGAAAGAAATAACGTTAACATTAGATGACAGAAACTGAGGAGTAAAGACATGAAATTGTGAAGATACCCATGAGCTTACACTCGACTTCGAATTAAGGACCAGACCAACCGGTTTTTCGTTCCCTTCCTTCGCCCGACACCCACAAAACGAGATGCACCCAATTTTTTTTTATTCATTTCTTTTTTCTTTCAATATATTTTTTTTCATCTCTTTATTTTTATTTTTTTCTGTGGCTTGAATCGTTTTTCTGTATACATTTTTTCTTGTTTTTTTTTCTTCCTCATCTTGATGTTCATCTTCATCTTGTTCTTTCTCTTTACCATTCTTATTTCCCTGCTTCGATATAACAACACACGTGTTCAAAACATATCTAAATCCACTTCACTATCAATTTCTGAAATGGTATCTGCAGAGTTTATTTTGGAAATGGTGATTAAAGAATGCTTTACTGTAATAATAATTCAGTAGTTGGATGTTATTTAGTGTAGATAAAATTGTGTATATTATTATATTCTTGATAGTGAATGAGAATCGGTGCCAGGGAATTTTCTTCGTCACTCTTGCGGTTGCAAGTCGATATATGAACGCACGGAATACATAAAGAGGTGCATTGTTGCACGATGTGTCGTGTGTCTCGACGCTTCTCGGACGCGGGGAATGTCAACGTGTGATACCTGCACCAACTAACAAGAATCTCCTAGGCTTTTATTATTATTTTTTTCCTCTTATGTTTCCTCTAACTACAATGTTGAACGATCTACGTACATGTAAATATTTTTACTTCAATGACATATAAATCAACAGATCTTTTTCATGCCTGATCATTTTTGAAATTATACTGTTTCACAATTTTTATTTATTTCTTTTCTATTCATCTACAATGCGGAAATGAGTTCCGGTCGTAGCACAACATTCACTTCCGGCTCGATGCTTATTGTGAAAAGTGTCACACAATTGTGAGGATGGAAAAAAATATTTCAATATACATTCATATGCTGTGAATAATGCAAATGGATTTGTGGAAGTGAGGAAGAAGGATTCGAATAGAGATGAATTGAGAATAGTTTTCAATTCATCGTGTTTGTTAAAATCTACAAAATATTCCAGCAAAATGTTAAATTATAAAATATTTCCTTTAAACGTATCAGATAAAATACATTTTTTCTAAATCATCTCTTCATTTCGGATGCAGATAAAATTGAAGAAATCTAACAAAACATTTCCATTAAAGATCTCTAACGAATTATCTTTATTAAATCTTTATTAATAATTAACTAATGAAGTTTCTTTTGGCACGAATTTTAATTACGTGCACAGTCCCACTTACATTACAAAAGGCCCCGCCTACCAACCAGACTTTTTTCGCAGTTTCAACTCATATTACAAAAATTAAATTCACTCCAACCAAAAAGCCATAAGTCACGCCCTCATGATTCCAATAATACAACACTTCCTCTTAAATTTCATAAAATTTCATTTCCTCATACATAGAAAGTATGTAAATCATTCCTTTTTTAACAGCATAGCAAAAAACAACACCCAAAAAAATTTGCTCATACGCAAATTTTATCTTATTCACTACAATATAATGAATTAATTATTCATACAATTTCAATTTTGATGGAAATCGTACATCAACCCGTCGAACAATTCCACAAACCCGTATATATCTAAATAAAAACAACTGTCATCATATAAAACCCCAGACAAATAAAATATACATACACATAAGAAGTGAAGGGAGAAAAATTATATGAGTAGTTTTGAATCGTTATAATGTTGATTGGTAGACGCTCTTGAAATGATACATGCCAACATGCGGGTGGCTAATGGGACACACGACATGCTCTACTGTTGCCTTTTACAAATATGATTGCACTACAATACTCATACAATATACGAAACATATGTACTCACTCACACACAGACAAATATATATTCTGATAGTTTTCAAAGTGCGTTTAGGCTCTGATTGTTCTGCTACTCTAAACGATGAGACTCGTGGGACTATTTATTTTCACACGGAGACGAGTTTTCAATTGTCAACAAACACACTTAGATACACACACGCACACAACAGTATCTACTTATAATTACCACCTAATTATCTTCTGAAAATAAGGAAACCAAAACCAAACCACAAAACCAACCACCTGATTCCAATCTTTATTTGTGACTTTTAATTACAAATAAAAATTGATGGAGGTATCAATTGATGAGAGGGTTGATTGCTAATGCTCGTTAAATAAACCGCACGATATCTCTCTGTATTCCTATAATGGAAAATTGGAAGGTGAAATGAAATATATATATATATATAGAGAGAGGTTTTTTTTATCTGTATATGAAGACGATGCACCCCGAAGACCGGATCACCGAAAGGGAAAAAAGAAGATAGGGAGGGATCCCGTCAGAGCGATGTGCTGGCATTATACCCTGGACTGAAGCCGAGACAAGCCAGAGATGATGGAGCAGGAGAAGGAGTTGGTGGTAGTGAAGGGGAGGAGTGAAAGACGACGCAGAAAGAGAAAGAAAAAGTAAGAGTCGAGAAACAGGTTTTATTATCCTCGCGGCGGTTTCAACGACGAGATGCGGCCAAGCTTCAGCGAGTATGGTGGTAGCAAAAGGAGACAGAGTGAAAGACGAAAAACAACACAACACAATGTACATACATACATCTATATACATATATATGTTTTGAAGTGAAACAAGATTAAAGACATTGGCAAATTATTTCACTCTATTTTTATTATTGGCACTGCAATAGTTCTCTTCAATCACATCAATTTATATTCATAGAAATTTTTTTTTTCTTATCTACTTTAAATTTTTGTTTGTGTATACGCAATGAATGTGAACGGGTGTGTGGTAGAAAATATAATAAAGCTTGGTACGTATGAAGTTGGTGAAGAGGTTGAATGGAAGAAAAAAAAATATTAAAGAGAATAAAAAACAGAAAGAAAAGAAAAATATAAAACGAGACAGATCACGCGTCTCTCATTTGCGCATTGAATTTGATTGGACGTTTTACGTCGAGGGCGAGGCAGTTTATTCTCTTGCACACTTTTCTTATACTCTCTAAACATTGAATATATGTTTATACATATATATATGTGTATATTGGTATTACTTGTTCGCTTGGGTCTATTCTCTCTATCAGTCAGACACCAAGCGTGTTGTCCAATAAATGCGCGCAAGAACCCTCTTTAACGAGCCACGATAAGAGTTTATCTCATTTATGCGACTGGCCAATGCGCATATGTTGAAATGGCGCACTGTGAAAATAACATGTTGTACATATGACATATAAATTTCAATGACAATTCTATTTTATGTACTTTGAATAAGTCTGATTGTTAACACACTTGAAAAGATGTAGAAAAATCATTTTAATGTTCAGTTATATGAATTGATATTGCTGTTTTCGAATTTTTACAAGTAGAAATATAAGTGAGCTTGATGATTACTCATTCTAATATAATTTACTGAACAATTAAAGATCTATGAAAAATATTCATAGATTTAGATAATTAATCTCTGAAATTTCAAATGAGCTCAGCAGTTTGCCATTTTTATTCACATATTTAATTACATAACCTCAAACAATTTAAATTTCCATTCAAATAGCGACGGTAAACTATAATCATCTCAAAAGATAAAAAAATCTGAGCAAAAAGAAGAAAAAAATCAGTAACGCAAAATTTATTCAGATAAAATTGTAGCATCGTGTAAAAAATAATTCCAGAAGCGCAATTTGTGCGTTCTTTTGAGAGGTTTCCAGAGGTTGAACAGAAGTTTGTCAGGTTCTTCAACACAAGAGTCAGCTCAACTCTCATGAGCGAGTAAAAAGAGGGATCCATGCGCGCACAGACGACGCGTTAAACACATGTAACGACAACCGCCATTTCATATGCATGACGCGACACGAGAGAGGAGAATGGGAGACGCGCGATAGTGGTGTTGGGTATTTATTATCTTCATATACACAATATACACATCGTCGACTCAGAGTTTCTCTCTTGCGCACAAAAGTTTTATCATAATTTCTCAGCTTCGTGTACTTGAATAATGGCGTCACGTTTCTGAACTTCCTCTCATATATTATATATACATCAGCTCAACCACATCCACACACCTCAGCTGAATATAATTCTCAATTTATTTTGGCCGATGGACACAACAAATGAATAAAAAAAAAAAAGAACACCTCAATAAATATTTTTTCTTTCCATTCATTTAAGCCCACACTTTATTCTACCCAAACAAAAATGCTCTCTTCACAACTCCCCATGTCTCTATATTAGATAAAATAAAAATAAATATATACACAGCATATAGAAGAAAAGTAAATGCACATGGTGTGCGCTAGGCAAACGACCCATCGTGTATTTACACTTGTTTTTATCGCAATTAACAAATGCATGTGAGTGCGCGAGAAAAGGTCAGGGCAAAATGTTATATACTAATATTACGTATATAGTGAGTGTGAAAATATAAAAATGAATGTCTGGAAAGTAACTATATATAATTCATATAAAAGTTGATGAATCGTGTGTATGTATACATATATACTTGAATTAAAGTTTGAATGACACAGACTGTACAGTAAATTTGTATCAATTGTCCCAGTACAGCTGCAGCTTCAATTTATTGTGGGATTAGAAACAATGAGTGGGGTCAACTCGATGGTCCCTATACCTCCTTGACAGCATATATAGTCTCACACACAACGTCTTTTTTCCTCACTTATATGTTGATAGATCTTTGTCGCCTCTGACGTCATTATCCGAAATTGCCAGATGCTCCACACCACTCTTTGAGTATGCCATTTCGATCTCTTTACTTTTGCTCATGGTCTCCCCCATGTACATCTATTACATCTATGTATATTTATTTATTAATCAATTCATTGACATACTCATTGAGATGTGAAACAGACTAACAGTCAATTTATATGTTATGTGATAAAATTGATCAATAATATGAGAGACGAATAAGGAAACGAATGGTATAGAAAAAAATAGAGTAAATAAATGGGAGGATGAGTGGTGCGAATTGACCTGCAATAACCAGTCACGATTTGTTTAATTAATTTTTTCTTTTAGTCATGTTGAGTCTAAATCATTACGATTAGGTTACTATCTTTTATTTAGGAATAGGAGTTTATTATGATTAAATATATTTGTCGATCATGTGGAATAATTTTATTTAGTATTGGTTTTTTGGTGATGTCATGGAGAAACTTTTTTTTTTGTTCGAGATAGCAAGCTATATTGAAAGGACGTGAAATTGGCTTTTGTATATGTTGTTTATGAATTATTATTTCAAGGAGAAAGCCAAACTACTGAAATAAAACCCCTGGACTAAAGTGCTGACAGTGCAACACGTTATCAAAAAGTGTTGCAGACTGTGACATTGACAAAATGACAAATCCAGATTCTGATTTTAGTGCTCAAGACTACTTCAAACAATGGTGGATCTCAAATTAAGCTTTTCATCAAGATATCAATTGTGTATGTTGTGAAACTTGATATGATGTATATTTAGTATATATGTTTTATTTTTATGCTAATATTCTGCAACAGTAATAGCTGAAGTGTTGATTTAGCCTTCGAGAACTTTTATAGAAAAAGAGCAAACAGATTTTTTCTAGTATTCCATTTTTTTTTTGTTCAATAAAAATATAAATATTGTGAAACCTCTTCTTCTTACGACCTCACGATTGTTCGCTTTTCCTCTCTTCCGAATTGATTCTAAGGTTTCATATGCCAATCAATGATGAAAATCAATGAAAATTTTCATAGATTTTCATCAATCATTCAAAATGTCAGTAAAAATAAATAATCATCCGATCAATAAAAATAAATATGCATGTGTCGAGTAGCTGCTCAGATTGAATTTCATATCTTCAAAGAACATTGAATAACAACTGGCGGAATCTTATAAAATGAATTTAAATATTAATAAAACAAGTTAACTCATTTCGTTCAAACCATATTTTTCCATTGGTGCAAGAGTTGAGTTGATTGAGTAATTTTGAAATAATGAAATAGTTTAATTTTGTAAGAAAGACATCAGACATCACAAAATTTTATTCAATTAAGTCAAGAGAGTGGTGAAGAATTCATAATATAAATCCAAAGTGGGCGTTGTGAATACAAAATGTAAATACAGCAGATTATTATCACACCCTCAAACTTTCGAAATAAACTGTAATACTATTATGATATTTCTTTTTAAAAATTTTTGTCGATTGCTGCAGTTCTCATATGCATTTAGGAACGTTACAACATTCAGTAGTCATCTGTATTCTTGTCATAATTGGATAAGCACACTAAACCCATAACTACCAACACCGTTAATCCACACATCCCAAGCTACTCAGATCCAGCAAAATATAATTTTAATATAATATAAAAACACAAATATAAAATAATAAAAACACTAATCTTTCTAATTTTCTCATCCTGTCATGGCATCTGTTAAAAATGCTGTCGTTTTTTAATTTCCTTTTACATATTCCTTCCACAATGATTAATAGATCAGACATCTATTCTAACAACCAGAACGATCACTAATATAAATAACAATTCCATAAGTATAAATGAGTTGTTTAAATAATATCTATTCTAAATAATAAAGCCACAAACAAAATTACCTAAAAAACTAACCGATAGTTATCTTTGTAAATTTTTTTATCAACATTTCACACAGAAGAAAAAGAAGAAAGATTGTTCATCAATCAATGCCGTTATTTGCTAATATACTTAAGCAACATCATGTTTTGTTTATTCACATACGATTACGATTGATGTTATTCCAATTAATTTAACGATAACCCGAGGTGATGAGTGATAATTATGGCTCAAACTCTGACGTAGTTATATATAAGTATCCAAGATATAAACTATTGCAGGGAAGTTCGTATACGATGAAATTAATGGATGAATAAATCCAAATGATGTTGAGGGGGGCATTATGAGAAAAGAGAGTAGACAGTGCTACACAAAATAAAATGAGATAAAGTCATAGGGAGAGGCAATAAGTATATGCATATACATCATCTACATATATATATATGTATAAAAGAGTTTCATCTCCTCATCTCACTTTGTTTGTTCTCGTTTCTCACTCGCACTCACAATCGTGATATCCATCATTCCAAGAAGTGTACAGTCCCCAAAACAAGTATAAATCAAAACTAAATTCGGTCGAACGAAACTATCCAATATAATTAATAACAAAAGTGATAAAATCATTAATTAATCAGAGCTTATCAATAAATCCATAAATTCTACGAATAATGTCAATCATGGCAATCACTAATCATTCAAATCGATGAAATCTATCGATAATAAAAAAAAGAAAAAGCAATTGAACAAGATTAAATAAATAAAACAATCAAAAAATAATGTAGAAACTAAAAATAAATTTCTTTCGCAATACATTTATCGCTTGTTTATGAATATAAATTCATAGCAACCTCATAACTGCATTAACGTCAGTTATAGATAGACTAAAAAAACCAGAGTGACTCTGCACAACCACAATTTTGCGTGGGCGTGAGTTTGACCGTGAGCACGGAGGTGAGATCGAATAAAAATGATGCAGTCTAGCTATATACATATACATACATTCATCCACACATATTCATGTCTACACACAAATACACCTGGATTGCACTGAATCAGTGCAGGCCGTTGGTCGGTGACTCGGAGCCATCAAATACGAGAATAACGTGCATCATTTTTTCTCTCTTTCCCTTTCTCTCACGTTGCATATTCTCTTACATATATATTTTTTTTCATCCAACTGCCATAACCATAAACGTGAAAATTATCGAACGAAAATATTTCCACAATCATGTCGATACAGCTTCGATGTCGTCATTCTTATTTTTATTAACTTTCTTTCTGATATTTTTTTTTTCTCCTGTCGTTATCTTACAGCCAATGTTTATTTTTTTTTCGTCTCTCTTTTGTATTGAAATGATTTATCTGAGATAGCTGTTCACGTTCGGTCCGCGGTCATCTATATAATTACGAGCAAACGGAAGCCACTCACCATCATCTATATACTGATAAAAGTGCAATCATAAATATAAGACGATGACGAGAGCCATTGTACGCGCATGTGCGCACGGCCATGAACACATGCGGCGATACGGAACCTCTCCTTTGTCCGTCAACTGTTGGCTATGCGTGTGTGCGTTTTATTTGCGTGCTCAAGCGCGTGAGGTGTATGAGAACGAACCAAGTATATGTATATATGCATATGCACATATATATGAGAGAATATAAATATATAAATAGGTAGGGCAACCACGCACATACTTCAATACACAGAATCTACTCTTTTGTTCGCGAATATCTCTACACTCTACACTATACACGTGCTCCCACACATATTTACTTCTACATTTATCTATGTACGAATATATATTTGTGTGTAGGTGCAATAGAAATGTGTTATGTTTATGTATAGAGAAAAGAAATGGAAATTGAATGCATATAAATATTATTGCCGTTGCTATATTAAGCTAGAAATTATCGTAACATTTTGCACTTTTATTCATATCTTGTAATTTCTAACTGTCGTTTTGAAATCTGTTACGTGATTGTTCAAAGATTGGCTAATTTAAAATCGGCATTTTGAATTCTTGAGTTATTATTCTTAATAATGATTTGTTTTGATTATCGATGGATTTTTTATTTTTATAGATGAGAAAAGTCACTTGTTTTGGGTATGCGAGAGTTGTCTTGAATTCTGATATACATCGAGATGCTATCGAACTGATCGATGATTTTCAATAATATCTTGATCCACATCGTGAGTTGGACGTTTCTCTTTTTGCAATATTTTTCAATTTATTTTACTGCAGTTGCGATCCATTGCGATGTTGTTCGAATATGTATGTAAAAACATCGATAGATGTAAATGTTAACGAGGAATTATGTTTGGATTATGTAAGAAAACGAAGATAAATTAATGGTAAAATAAAATTGAATACATATAAATATTATTGCTGTTATATCAAGCCGATAATTATCGTGACCTTGTGTACTTGTATTGATATGATGTATTTTCAATCACAGATATGTAATATTCTTTAATTATGTAATATAATAGATGGGAGGAAAAATATAGTTAGGAAAAAAAAAAATTGAAGATGTAGATATTTAGATAATAAATGATGAAGTTATTCTATATTTTATAATGTAATAAAATGTGTGGAGGTTGAGAACACTTTGTTGCGCCTTATTTCAACCGTCACCCAAGTCACGAAGAGAAAAAGGAAAAGTATAAGGAAAGGGCAAAAGTGTTTTGTTTAGGTAGGACGTTCAAACGAGGCAAGGGGGAAAAAAACTCGATAAAGAAGAAGAAGAATATAAGAATGAAAAGAAAAAGAAAGGCTCGCGATGGTGCTGCGAGAGGAGAGGAAAAAAAGTGGAGAAAATAACTTGAATGTATAGCGACAGTCGTTTTGAACAGTATAAAGTTATCTTGACATTTATATTTATTTATTCATTTATTATTTATGAGATTACTGATAAATGATAAATAAACGGATCGAAGTAGGGTTATTTTAAAGAATTTAACACATGTTTTGAATTTTATTTTATATTATTCAATAATTATTGTGAATGAAGAAAAATAGAAAATATCTACCAGAGATAGTTCGAAGAATCACGCCACCAAATTATTTGAAATTCTTCTAATTACTTTATGTATTATCAACGAGTACTTATCGTGACATTTTTCTTCCATTTGTCACTGTGATTAATTTTATTTATTCATTTGCGATATGAATGAGATTTTTCTTCAAGTAACAACTGTGATATTTCTATTTTGGAAAAGTCGTTATGGCTCAATTGTTTTTGCCAGTCCTCAACAAAATTTGGGGAGAATTGAATTAAGCAAAATTAGGAATTGTATTATATCTCTGTTTAAAAGAAATGAAACATGATCACATCTTTATCCATTTTAAGTTTTAACAGTTTGATAAATAAATTAACTTCAATTGAAAATCAACTTCAATTGAAAACTCAACGATGAAAAATGAAAATTGTCGAAATGTTTCTAAACTTCATCTACTCTTATTTTATTTCCTTTCTTTCCTACCTCAACAGAAATTAAACATTTTTATTTTCACCTCTGCTTCTCTTGTAAAATTCTAAAACTGGGCGGGAACCCTACTGCGTTTATCACGGTCACGCGGTCGTAAGAAAAGCGCTCAACCTCCAGTAATACATAGGGTGTAAAAGCGCATCTATATCGTCTTCTCTTACGCACATTTAGCCTCGCATTTACACATGAATCCAAAGCAACTGTCACGACGAAAAAAATATAATCCTCTTTGTGACGTTGTCTGGTCCGTTGCACCCTCTGGTAATCTTATCAAGATGGATCTTTTAAATAACTAGGAAAACTACTCTAAAACCCCAGTCAATCTTAAAAAAAAAGAAGAAAAAAAAATATAAGGGAAGATAAATACATTCAGACCTCTCACTGTCAATTTTATGTTAAACTCCCTGTCAAAAAATATTTAAAAAAAGACAAAGAAGTGGCCAAACGTTTTATCGAAATATCTCCCCAATTTTCGATATTATTAAATAAAATTCATTTTTCTCTCAATACACATGTGGTGTATGGGTGGGCGTATTTATTTCCATCTACACCAAAACACAAATATAAAATAAATATATACATCCAGCCACCCCTCACTGTCAACTTTACGTGAAACTTTCTGTGTAAAAATATTCCAACAGAAAACAAACACAAAAATCGAAACCTTTGTCAAATGGAAATGAATTATTATTATTACCAATATTAACTTTGTTTTTACAAAGCTGAAATAAGTGGAGCATTTTACGCAACATCTAGCAGAAGAGCAAACAAATCATGAAATAATATACAGACTTTGCCATTTTCAATTTAAATCCCATCCACAATTTTTATCATCAAGAAAAATTAAACAACAAAAATATCCAAAAGTCTATAGAACTGAAATTCAAACAGCAAATTATTAATAATACAAAATAAAATTAACTTTGTTCTCCACACACGTGTGATATATGAGGGGGGTGTTTTTATTTTCATCCACAGTAAAGAAAAAAAAAAGTCGTATATATAAATGGAACATGTGGTGCACTTGTCGTCTTGGCATGGGGCCGGACTTTTTCCCTCAGGTCTCATACACTCTCACTCTATCTCCTTTTTTTTTCATCATATTTTCCCTTTCTTTAAAATACACACACTCTAATATCCAAGAAGAAATGACTCACTATCATTATTCCTTCCTCATATGCGTCCACATTCTATTTGTGTCATTCTACCTATGTGACTATGATAATTTGTTCCACGAATTATCATATCCAGCAGATAAAAAGAGATTTCATTACGTCCAAGTCCTGCATTAAAAATAAATGCAAAGAAAAACATTGAAGTGGCGTAAGTAGATATAAGAAAGAAAAAATAAATAAAAAAACTCACTCCATAGAAATTATTAAATGGTGCAGGTGTAATATTATTTACACGTATGGTCGCACATATAATTTCCCTTTGTATATTACAAAAATACATATATATATTCAAGGGATAAAGAAAACCTGTCGTTGGACCCTGCTCAAATGAGAAAAAAAAATTAGAAACGATCTCTCTGGAGGTTAGAGGTCTTAGAGGCGAGAATAATACAATGGCGCACCTTGCAAATTCATCCGAAGGGTCGCCCCTTCATATATAATCGTATATTCTTCTTTCAATATTCCCTTTATTCAACAGGTGAAAAAAGGAAAAATTTTTTTGTCCCAATAGCACAATAGAAACAAAAATGACAATATGATACCTTAATGACTCAAGACCTTGTCATTGTCTCACAATTATTTCTCCATAAATAAAACTCAAATACATTAATGTCTGTTCATAAATGAATTTCAAAAGCTTCTGAAATCAAATGTCTAAAATAAAAAAAGTTTGGCCTTATCTTTGATATTTCATGTTATAACGATGCTTTGGTTTGTCAATGTATGATATCAAAACGTAAAGATGTCTGCCCGATTAGATATAGAATTTATATACAGGTATACATTATATTTTCCTAAATACAGACAGATATTATCACCTCAATAATACTATCTCGTTGAGAGATTAAAATCAGCTAAAGTTATATTCAAAATATAAAATTGCTTGAATTTTCAGCATATAAAACTTGAAAATGAAACATAAAATCACAAGTCTGTTCTATAAACTAACCGATAACAACAAATACATTTATATAAACACGTAAATATCTACTACGTTTCAGAAAAAAAAAAAATCATAGAGCCGTAACGAGTTTCAATGGAAGGACATCGTATGCGTCTACGGAAACACATTTTAATTCACGTACATAGGAAAACGTAAAAAAAAAACCGTAGAAAAAGAACGAAAATAAATATAAAACGTGCGAATGAAATAAATAAGAAAAAAAAACACAAAGAATCATTTGACATTAAATTTCCCAGTGTATATCTATATACACACATGATATATCTTTTTTCACATAACGTTTAAATATGTTTTTCTATTTTATTCACTCAATTTTATTTTTTTATCCAATTAATTTCTTTCACGTAAGAGCGAAACTTGCTGACTTTATGTTCACCCGTTTCCGAAGGACCTTATCCAACCATGACAAGTATTATACAGCTACATATATATATATATACCTCATGCATACGAACGTAAACACATATATGCATATGGATCTGAGAGTTGTTGAGCTATTGTAATAATCATGAATCCAACGTATACGGTATCTGTGCACATCTATACTCAGATCATTTATCAATTATATGTGTTTACCTGTATACCAAGGCTCTCATGTACAGAGGCAATTCAAACCTATTAAAAAGAAGATGGAAGAAAAAAAATCCTCAGGTAGAAATATTACGAGATCTCACTACTTTACATATTGACATATGAACACATGAGTTTGGTTTTTTCGAAAAAAAAAGAAAATATTATTCCAGTATTTCCACAGCTACTTCATCATCGAATGAACAAGTAGAATAAAAGAAATAAAAAAGAATCGAAACATTAACAAATTGCAAAAAAAAAATGAAAAATAAACTTCATGAAGTATTACTTGATAATACACTCTGAATAATTGTGTCAACTGTCAGGGTGTAAACCAATTTTGCAAGGTTATATACAACATTGAGAATAAATTATTTTTGCGTTTGCAAAAAGTATCTGCAAGAGATTATAGCTTCGTATGTATAAACTCACAAACAATGATGACGACGATTCGACGAACGTTGTTCGTATGTGTGAATCAGGAAACCAGATATGAATAATCTGTTATCTTTTAACAGAAGCAAAAAATATAAATTTACACGAATCACCACTGAACGATGATTTGTCTGACATTTTAATTTCTGTTATATTTTTTTCTGTCCTATTTTTTATTTATCAACTAATACAACAGACCATCAGCAATGATAATAAATGTTGGATGATTTTAAAATAATAATAACAGCCAGTGGCGTGATGAAGCAATAGGAATTTGATAATTTAACAATAGAACTTTAGATATTGGTCGTTAAATTTATTTGAAATAATTATCGTGTTTCAGTATACACATATTGATAATTAATATCTATAATCTAAATTAAACTGATAAATAAACGGGACATATTTTTATTTTATGATATTGGTTCATTCATCAAGACGTTGAATATGTTATGCAAATTAATTTGGTATACGCTTTTGCACGTGCGTCATTCGACAGAGCTTTAATTAATGACCGATCTACTCTCGTGGGGCCTGGTCGGGTGTGTGCGAACCAACAGCAGCAACAGGTCTCTACACTTGGCAACGTCGCACACAGTTAAAATGTAAACAACTGAGCTGCCTGTACAGTCAATGCCAAATTTATATCACTACACACAACTCTCGCCTTTTAATACAGTCATATACAAAATTGTCTAACTTTATGTTTACATATTTTTTAGATTTGTATCGCATTTATAAGATGATTAAATATCACACGATTCACATCGATTTCCCTCCATTATTGTTTAATAAAATTAATTAAAGGAATAAATAAATGTTGGTGTATCGTGATTTCTGTTTTTTTATATGACTGGTCGACGATTGACCAATTAGAAATTCTTAAATCAAGTGCTCGAGATATATCTTGAGACTTTTCGATTGGTATCGACTGTTTAATTTTAAAAATCGATAATTTCATAGGCTTCACAGTGCCTTAAAGTACGTTTTAAGTATTTTTCTTCAATAATAAACTCTGCACGATTGTTTTTTCCCACCTCTTGTCACGAATTTTGTTTTGCATTGTGTTATATCTCAGTTCTCACTTAATTATCCACGAATAATATTAATATTGACAAAGCTTGAGACTCGATAAGGTTTTTCTTCATCAATTCACGTAAACAACACGTCGAAAATATTTTTCAAAATTATACCCGAAAAACAATTCCCATATCAGTGAAAAATTGTCCTGCCGACTCGGACATAAATTTTGTATCGCTCGTTCAGAAACTATTTGACAGGCCTACTGTGCACACACAACCAAACATAATACCCATTTACCAACACGCAGACACGCACTCACATACGATTATTTACCAGAACAATTTTCAAGCCAAAGTGGTGGGCGTGTTTTGACTGCGTGATTTTTTGCCTTGTCGAGAAGAGGGAAGAGACGGAAAGAATCACACGTGGACGTTGAACAAATTTTCTTGGAGGGAGCGACTACGAAGAAGGAGAAAAAAAATAAATACCCAAGAGAATCTCAATCGAACAAGTGTGTGCCAACAAGGAAGAGAGAAAAATCATGAACGTGGTTAAGATTGAATCAAAGAATGAACCGAACGAAAGAGAAGATAAATTAAAATACAGCTAACAAAAGACATATTAAATTAAAATAAAAAACAATGGGAATTATCTCATGGTAATTCATCTGACAATATCAAATCACATTTTTCGCTCTAAATCTTCACATATTGCACCGCCCGCACTTCACACCAACAAATAAAAATGCATACAACGCGCACAAACACATCCACACATTCCTATACCTCTAATACATAGACAAGACCTTTACCATTACTGACCTTTCTCAACGGAAATAGCCGTTGGCATCACTCACAGCCGTATGAATACTTCAACCAACGAATTAATAATAAAATGCAAAACCAAAGGAAAATATCAACGAAACCATCAACAATAAAATAAAAAAAAAAGCCAAAAACCACTTATTAATCTAATAAAAACTCGCTCATACACTCAGTCATAAATAAATATTTTTTTGTCCTAAATTTTTATTCACATTCTCACATGATGTCCTCGGAGTTGAAGGTGAAAATATATATTCAACGCATAGATGTGTACGAAAATATACAAGAGTGTATATGCAGTAAAATATAAAATAAAAAAAGAGAATAAACAGAAGAGAGAAACGAGAGAAAAAAAAAAGGAAAGAACCCGAATCCGCGTAAAACTGTGGAGAGTGGACAGAAGTGAGAGAGAAATACGTATAAAGAATACAAAAATGAGCGAGCAAGAATAACTCGTGTGAAGTATAAGACGCGAGAGGAGCGAAGGGGCATCATCTGTGAGGTAAAAACAAAAAAAGAATAAAAAATAAAAACCTTAAGGTAAGATACCTGTTGATTTTTTTACTCATCCAAGGTTGGGTAGTCCGATATAGCCGCGGCTTGGACCAGAGTCAGCACTCTACTCACCCAACATTCACATACATATATATATATAAATATATATATATATACCTACATATATATATATATATGAGTCTGAAGAGTTTAAGAGGCCCCATAAACACACGCACACACGAATCCAAAGACTTTTCATCATTTGGCACTGAGCAACACAGAGATATAACCCGTGTGTATTCAAAAATAAACTTTTGCTTATCTCACTGTATATAACCTTCAACTGTTATTGCTCCCCTTATCATTATCTCATTCATTTTCCCGTCATTTGAAAAAATATAAACGAAGAAAACGAAACAAGAAAAAAAAATATATTATTAATAGTAAAATTAACAACAATAACCCAACGATATTTGAAATTTTTATTTTTCCTCTGTTCTCTATTTCAAGCAGGTTCTTTTGCTTCCTTCTATTCCTCTTCACTGTATATTCTATTATGTACATACGAAGCGAATAAATTTTCACGCTGCTGATCAGGCAAAAAAACCTCGTCAGGTTTCCCCGCAGGTGCTTCATAGAAATATTCTTGGATAAAAGAAATACACATTATATCCCTAGGTATATATATATATATAAATGTTGTGTTATGTATAGAAAGGCCAAAGGGCCATGGTTCGTTTTTGGTTTAAAAGGGTCTTACCGTTATGGTGTAGGCCCCAAAATCCACCCTCACATACAGTCCCCTTATATACATACAAGTCCCCTAACTCATGATTTGCTCTCCCCATTATTTTTTTTTCTCCTTTTTTTTTCTTTCTTCATCCCACACCTCTATACATACAATCCCGGTCGCTATCCGTATTTTTTTCTTTCAAAGGGGAGTAGAGACGAATGAGGGGAACCCTCGTATATGACCGAAAGACCCAAGAGATTCATGAAAAAGAAATAAAAAAAGTCGGTTGGTCGGATATGTATACATATGTGTATATGTATATGTATATATATCTTTTTTTTTATCTCCCTATTTCGTTTTCAAGATCGTGCTTGGTGTGTATATGTATTTCTCAAGCTCTTCAATTTAGGTTCCATCATGACCCAGGTTTATATACACCCGCATTTTTTTTTTGTTATTTATTCAAGTTTTCTTATTTCTTATTTCTTTTTTTATTTTCTTTAGAGTCCAGGGATGCAAGTTACGAGTGTGCTGCCGCCTGCGGAAGGTTCTGCTATCACAGCATCAACAACAAGGGCGTATACCTCATCCAATGTATCGCCATTTTGTGGCCTGATGTTTCTTTCATTTGGTATAATGTACCTACCTACAGTATAACATCCAACCAATTCATGTCAGGACTTGAGGGAGAAGACGAGAAAAAAAGAATTAAGGAAAAAATATTAATGGATATAAGGTTGGATGATGAACGAGGGTAGCAGTGGAAATGCACGTGCATTTCAGGTTCAAACAAGTTTTTAAAATGAAGAATCATCTGGTTTTGTTCAAAAATATTATTAAGACGTAATATACAATGACAGGCGACTTTTTTTTCATATTCGAGGGTGCTCATGGGTGATGTTTATTAGAGAAATTAATAAAGAAAGAATTGGCAGGGTGGAATTTTGAAAAAAAGCCTTATTTTGTTTGCTTATTCTGAGTGGATTTAATTCTAGAAGTGTGTGGTCGGAATATTTCATTGATATTCGTTTGATGATGAAGATGTACCTGTTTTGGTTTGAAAATGAGATTCAATCGATTGAATTCATCAGATCAATCTTTTTTTGTGGTTTTGTGGAGAATTTTGGAGGAAACTCTAGAAACTGTTACATCAGCTTCATTTCTAAGACTAGAGAACTTTACACCAACACGAGGAAATTCTAAATTGCATTCTGATAAAAATTATAGGTACACAACATATAATTGAATGAATTCAAGACCTGTACAAAATTAGTGAGCATCGTCGTGGCATTTATCAACTGCGACATTTTGTGTATGCCAACAATTTTATTTTTCACATCTACATTGGTAATTCTTTGAAAAACTCTACGAATTATAAATAATCCTCAAGAAATAAAAAATATTTCTCAACCACAATTTCATGTTCCACATTATCTGTGAGAAGAATATCTTATTTAAAAAAGTCAAATTCATCAGATCCCCCTGGAATTCTCCTTTAAAATTATTTTAGCACACTATCATAGAGGTACATTATGTATAAACACTGACAATGAGCATAAGTGCAAAGAAGAATTGATTGGAGCTCTGTGTATTATTCAAAAGAAATCCAACCAGCATAAAAAAGATTTACTTTTTTTTTCCCACGTCTCTAAAGCATCTAAAAATGAATTGTTGCAATGACTCGGATGAGTGAGGGTGAATTCTCTCCCTCTTTCCAATACATTGGGTCATGTCCTTCATCTTACAAGACTGATGATGTAGCAGCACACAAGAAGAAAAATAGAAGAAAAAAAAATAAATTGAAGGTGCAGCTGAGAAGTATATAGAAGACACGTTGAAACGATGGAGGGTTGTGAGCAAAAGGCATTTAAAAACCTTTTGGCAGTTACAAGTTATACGCCTGATGACTTATAAACCAATATAAATTGGTAACCTTAAACCTCTCCCGGCCATATTGACCCATTTAAAAAACAAAAAAGAAATATATCCAATATGATTTTTGTTGTTTCTATTGCCAAGTTTTCTCTTCAATTCTGTAGTGAAAACGAAATAATTTTTTTCACTGCAATTATGTTTATGCTTTGAGGATCAAGTTGAAGAGCGGTTGGGTTTGCTACTTGTTTTTTTTTTTCTTCTCTTGAACAGACACAAAACATATTCCGCTTTGAAAAGACTACGTCTCGATGGGGGTCGCTCAGTCCATCTGTTTTCCACGTGTGCGTGGGATATGAAAGTGTATATGAGTGAAGTCGAAAATATAAAATCACCAACATGCAAGAAAGAAAGAAGGTGACGATGTCATACAGTAGTTAAAGAATTGGCTGCACTGTAGGAACGGAAAGAGGATATGTTTTACATTTGAGAAAATGTGCGACGAAGATGTTTTTAAAATGTTGAAGAAAATATAAATGCAGAAATATGTGGATTGTCATGTTCAAGATCGTTACCATCAAGTTCAAATTTTTTTATGTATTTCATCTCTCGATATTTGCCAAAGTCACTTGATTTTCCTCAATCTATTTACATTCACAGTCGTATAATATTAAAATTTGAAATTCTCTTCGTTCAACATTTAAAAATTCGTAATTTCGTCAGAATTAAACTATTCAACGTTCCGAATTGATTAATTAAACTCGTAGATATTTCGCAATTAAATTCGAAGAATCCATTTCAATTTTACATGACATTTGAAAGGTTCTAACCCGACCTAATTCATCAATTACCATCATCAATCATAAAACTTTATGGTAAAAATGCTAAGTAATAAACTGCCAATAACAGAAATAATAAAAAAAATTAATTCCCCTAAAAAATTTCAACAATCGTTCGGAAAAAAATTTTGCAAGACTTATTTGCGTCAGCGAATATATTTACAAATTCAAGATAACTTCTAATTATCCAATTGATTGAACCAACCAATTCAATAGTACAGATCGAATTTTAATGAATCATAAAAAAAAAGTTTGCAAAGATGTTTCAGCAGACTTCGATGACTCAAAGCTCACTATACATAAACCACAAGAAAAAAACCTGAAAGAATAAGAAAGAAACGAACGTAAAATATATTCAAGAGAAACACACCATTTTCGTGTGTGGCCTTCTGTTTATTTCTATTGCCTTCACTCCGTACATAATAATCAAATAACAAAATAAAAAGCTAAAAGAAGAAATACAAAAAGGGTCCTTAAATAGTAAAACTATTTTGATCTCCCGAGGTGTGCATGTGTGTGTACTTCGTTCGCCAGTTATATATCCAAACGCTGCGGCCACTTCCGGTGTACGAAATTAGACTCCTCAATAAAAGACACAGGGGGAACAGAGCGAGAATATAAGAGCGAATGGTAAGAGGAACAGAAATAAAAGCGACTTTTGGTGTATAGAGATCTCATTGTTTGATCAAGTGCATGAAGCCTTTTGGTCTTCTGCTTCTCGCATCTAATGTATATATACACATGTATATACCCTCGCATTAATACTGAGAAAAGAATATTAAAGCCATCATTATCCATCAGAATATCCATATCTATATGAGTTTACCATTTCTATACATCTATTTTTCTCTTTGTTATCGCAACGCCCATGAATTTTGTGGAGAAAGCGCTAAAGGTTATCTATATTCACCGGAAATGAATGAAAATACACAGTGAACAAGGGAAGAGAAAAAAAAAAGATGACAGAATATTAAATGTGAGAATTTATGTTGAGACAGTAATTTTTTTTCTGCCTCCAGCGTGAATCGTCGCTATAAAATTCAACGTATAGTTCGTTGTCATTTGTAGAATTTACAGAATTTACGTATGTGTTTATAAGAATAAAATTGTACATGTGTGTTGTATACATTTATTTGCGTGTGTCTGTATGTATATATGAGATGAAGACATGGTAGAATGAAATCTTGTTGTGGTTGAATGAGTCGTGTGTGTGTGTTCTGTTGGCGCGCAACGATAAGCAGCACGACATGTCACGTACTTCAAGAGTTGTATATCAGTAATGATAGCACACACATGTATACAGAAGTCAACGTGTATGAGAGAACAAGAGAGAGAGGAAGACATTGGAAAATTCCACGACATCAACGCATCGACATTGCGTCAAGTATATGTACATACTGTATAATCATACATCACAGTATGAGAGAATAATCCAGAACAATATTTTTAATTGAACATTGTTTTATCATGCAGGATTGGATTTCATCAGTGTAAAAGAAGGGCCTGGTTTAATTTACTGGAAAATATTAATGTTCATTGTGTTTGATATGATAACGAGGAATATCAGAATTTTCAGGTTTGATAGAGTTCTTTTGTTGGTAATTTTGTAATTTAATCATTAATAATGTCTTTAACAATTATTGAGTGAATATTTCAAGTTTTTGAAATTTCAATGACTTCATTCAAATAAATTATTTCTTTTTATTTTTTTTGCTTTGCTCGAATGATCGATAAGGCCTTTCTATATTTTCTGTATTGAATATTAAAATATTATCGAAAATTTATATTAAGGTGTTGGAATATGTTGAAAATATATTTTGTCGATATTTAAAAATAACTGAAATTTTTGAAGGAAAAAAATTCATTTGACGATTATTTATAATTAGTTAAGAATTTATGGCTCTACAGATATTTATCATTTTTATTGTGATTGTGTTGCTGATTTAGGTGTTACAGACGTTAGTGCAGAAAATATGAATGACAGCTCCACTTCATTAATGAGTCTTTCAAGATATATAAATTTTTATGACTTTTACTTTACCACAGTGGTCATTAAGGTATCTACAAATATTAAGATATTCAATTATTTAAACGATCGTAGAAATACCAAAGATTATTGTTATCAATGTTTAGCACTTTAATCTTAAAGATGAAAGATCGAGATCCGACTGGAAATTTTCTACCCATACACTAATGAATACATTTTGCGAATTTTAATTCTTCTCTATTCCCTCGTTATGTTCTCGAAACGCCTAGAACAATTTTTTCCTGACCAAATCACTTTCCCTTGTTTTTACATTCCGAATTCGGTTCCCTCCATAAAATTTTGCCAATGATAAACTCAAAAACTTCTACAAAAATATTATATGGAATTCAATATAAAATTAATAAATGTTTTCCCAATTCCAATCCAGCAACTCAACTATGAAAAATATTTTATAATAAAGAAATAGAAATTTTCAATGAATGATTAGGTTAGAAAATACCATCAAACAACTCTATATCTACAAAAATAAATAAAAAATGATCAACAGAGTACACACGAAAACAAGAATAATCTTTATGTTTATTTTTACGCAAGAGGAATTTAATTCGACCATTGGGAGAAAGGGAAAGTCATGGTAAGGTGAAAGTCTCACGGTGTGACTTGACTCGACTCAACGTCAATGTAAAGAGAGCCATAATACAAACACACATACAAACACACACATATGTTACGATAAAAATATTTATATTAGTCGCCATCTCCACCAACTTGTTAGTATTACGAAGCCGGCAGTTAGGCACATTAGATATGTCTGTAATTTCCAACGCACTTCCGCATAATACCAATTTAATTGCCATCACATTGATCTAACGAGTGTATCAATAAATCGACAAAAATAAAGAAATAAAAAATAATAAAATCTCTATTCATTTATTTTTTCTTTTTTCTATTTAAAATGTATATTCCAGGGATGGAGAGAACCTCATGGTGGGTTATTACGCAACATTTTATTATTTATCATTGAAAATTACCACGCGCGCAATGTGAAAGTCCTGTCTTGATACGTATGCTCTCTCACCTGATATGCAAGATAGGAAGTAAGAATAAACCCACGTAAATATACAAACATATAAATACAAATTTATGTTCACATCGTGATACAGAGAGGAAAAAAATAATGAATAAAATAGCTACTTGAAATGATACAAAAGAACAAAACGTTGCATCGACTGAAATAGGAATGTTGCAATTAATCGTCTAATTGACATGTGCGTAGTTATGATATCTGTAATATTATAAGAGTGATATCTAATCATTTTACAGTTGATAATCATAGGTCATTAGAAAAATATTTGATAATGAGTGTACAACTAGAGTTTGTCGACATCATGTGTATACAATAGTTAAAATATATTGTCTGGTCGACCAGATCTTGGAAAATTATTTAATTTGTGTGTGCATAAGTATTTATTTTATGCATATCCTTTTGACTTTTTCACGTCTGTACAACACATTGTAGACAAATCCAAGGTAAAGCACAAATACAGTGACAAAAGCATGTGTCCAACAGATGCTTCAATTGTGATGGAATATTTCAAATAGAATAATAAAAATATAATAGAAGTAGAGAATAAATTTGTGTGTGAAAAAAGAATAGAAAATAACGTAAAAAATAATAATGATGAAATTAAAAGAGAAATTCTTGGATGGATAATTAACAGGCTTATCAAATTAAAAATATAGCATGATGGTTGTTTGTTGAAGAGTTTAAGTATTTGTGAGTCGAAATTCATTAACAGAATATGATGTAATTCCGTTTTGAAAATACATTATCCAAAATTATTTTAATGAAAACAGCCAAAATGAATTATTGAATTTATAATAAAATTCTTGAAGATAAAACTGGAAATAAAAATAAAACCTTATCGAATATATTCACTTGAAAAATAAATAAATAAATAAATGAATGAATATATAAACACGTACAGAATTATTTTTCCATAGAAATTTTTGCATAAAATTCTTCACCGATACTCTGAGTGAAATCGAAAACAATAAATAGCAAGGATAACTTCAGAGTTTCAAATATATAAACGTCTATTTCATTAGGTTTCACATTTCCACACTCTCTTTCAAGTTCCCGTCCTATTCAGGTACTTTCCGAACCCTCTTCCATTACATAGAATCCGAACGCAATTATACCTCCTCAGTTATAAATTTCACTTCTCCCAGAAAACCTAAAAATGACCTAACGAACATTTTCTCAAATATATTCGCCAAGTAATGAAGCTTGAGGTGAATTAATTCCTCTTTTCTCAATTCATTCACCGATTTATGT
Source organism: Meteorus cinctellus (assembly GCA_030523045.1). Classification (NCBI taxonomy): domain Eukaryota; kingdom Metazoa; phylum Arthropoda; class Insecta; order Hymenoptera; family Braconidae; genus Meteorus; species Meteorus cinctellus. The sequence goes on from JAPYZF010000070.1 coordinate 41,215, forward strand.
TTATTCATTATTGTATACAAATAAAATAAATATATGTACATGTTATAAATAAATCAGAGTTCATGTTAAATTTATATCCATATATATATATAATAGTGTATCTGTATGTAATAGATGTAGATATGACATTTGGGCATGAATTCAAGAGAAAGTCATATGGCAAAGCCATAATGTTGAAACCTTGAAAATGTCGTTTCGATGACCAGGAAATAGAATCAAATGTATCCGGAGTCGAGGTTCTATAAATGTTGGTGGCCGTGACTATTTCACGATTCTATCGGAGGTCACATGTGAAGTATATAAATACATATACATCAATAAAGGAGGAATAGAAAAAAAAAAACAAAAAAGAAGCCTTGAAAATATTCAAATTCAATATAATTATCTGAACTAATGAATTGAAAATATCCCTGGACCTCTATTGTTTAAAAAAATTGAATCAAGGGAAAGAAGCAGTCGAGAAGGGGATGCAAGGGTGAAGGACAACAAATGATGATTAAATAGTCCAATTATCATGATCATGTCTCGGAAAATTTCCCATGGAATATATTGCATGCGGGCTGATAGGGGTTCATTGCAGTATATCGGCGTGGGTGCCCTTACTATTACTAACTTCTCATATCTGTATATACAAAAATACTATAAATATCAGGGTCTCATTCAATCTCACACAATAATTCACACACATTCAATAAAATTGCAGTGTGAACATTACCAAACGGCAATTAAAGAAAAAGAAGTATCAATTACAATTCACATTTTTTCCCTGCGCTACTGTTTCAACTCAATGCATGAATAGAAACTTAGTGTTTCATTCATACAAATCCAAGTACACATTTACCACGAGCGCAACAGAGAACGAACAAATGCATATATGCCATTAACAATATTCTTTTGTGTACTCGTATTCATTTAATATAATTTCCTCGTCACAACGTACATATACATATATTTTTATTGACACAAACAAACCAGTCATTAATGGAGCAACATTAATTACGAATCATTATAGAGGAAGAAAAAGAAAAAAAATCTGTTGCTCTCGAATAAAAACAAATCCCTTCGACCCTCAGATTTTCCTAAACATCATTTTAGATTTTATCAATGATTCGGAGAGAAAAAAAAGGAGAAAAAAGGTCTCCGGCCATATATAGACGTATATACAGGTAGATATATATAAATGTACTGTACCAACGTACCAATACAGTCAGCAAAAGCTTTTCGCAAGGTTCGGCAACGGCGGGATTCCAGCAGTGTTGCCAAGTCTCTTAAAACCTGACAAAACGACAATGGCGCGGGAGGGGAAATGAAGGGGTTTGCTCGAAGAGACTCTACACAACACATGAAGAATGAAGAGAGAGAACCGAGGTTCCATATACGTCGGTACAAACGTTCGTAAGCCATAATAACCAATACAAGTAAAGGCGAAGGGAACAGAGACGCAGATACACACATCGTTTCTACCAAGCAGTAACGTCGCGCCGTTTTATCTCAGCCACAAACCTGCACAACTTGTATTCGACTCATTCCCCTTCTCACAACTTCTCCCTACCATTTGTGTTCACTCACTCGCTCTCACCCCGTGTGCCTTTGGTCCCGTTCACTCATTGGTTGATACTTTAGCGCCGCCTCACGCGTGTACACGAAGCTCACAGAACGCCGCCGCTTTACGAAGCGACGTTTGTTCCAACTCGCGCGCGTACAACCATTGCATTTAGTCAGCTCTCGGGCGCCTTACGAGCAACATATTAATTCTCGGTGAGCGATACAATCCCGTTAATCAGCAAGGAAAAAATTGTTTTTGTATTATCATTCAGTTACTGAACGTATTAAAATCACTGTTGATAAACCAAATGAATAAATGAATGTACCGAATAATTGAAACAACGAATTATTTTATTGCAATCAACACTTTCTCCAACTTTTTAATTTGCAAAGAAATAAATATCGAGTGATAAAGAATAAAAAAATTCACGTTTGTTTATTTTTTTTCTTTCCAACGATCTGCTCAGTTTCAACGTTTTTTTTTTTTTTCCTTGATAATCCTGAGTGTTGATACATTTACATGTACAAATGATAACGTGCTACGACAATTGTCTACGAGTGTGGCAGTTAAATTGTGTCGCGTGTTCATATTATTGCTCATCTCAAATTCTCTAATTATTTCTATTGTCGAATAAGAAGAAGCAGAAGAACGAAAATTATTGTTCACTGTGCGAGTAATTAGATCGCGACAATTGTTATTGATAATATAGAAGAACAGGCACGTTTGGAAGATAGAACAAGAGAAGAAATAAAGAGGAGACATTGTAGAGAGAAAGAAGTGAAAATATCGTGTGAGAAGAGAAACGAAGTAAAAGAAGAAGGCGTCTCGTTCTTGGTGCTGACTCAACCGACGCGGTTTCACAAAGAAGGAAAGTTGAGCGAGTGTAATTGTGCGTAAATTCATTTTCGTCTACACTGATATTGATTAGTAGTAATAGCAACAATAATCAGTTTATGAACAAAAGTCAACGAGAAATATACAAAATGTCTACGGCAGTAATGAGCACCCCTATTTTCGAGTGTAACGAGCATCTATTCAAGGTAAATAATCACAAATTTATTCTCCATTCATCATTAATTATAACAGAATAATAGAATATGTGTGATTGATATTATGAATATGTAATTGATGTATAGGTAAATGAAGGAATGAAAATGACGTCGTGCAATGCCGTGTAAATATTATGAAAAAAAATAAACGATGTAATTTTGCATAAAAAAAAAATAAGCGAATTAAATGAAGAAGAAAATTATATGAAAATAAATAAATGATGAGAGTGAGAAGGATCGAGAGACTCTCACCGCGGGAAATTTAACCAACACTGCTCCTTTCTTCTTGGGTTTCTCCTCTGACCGCTGGTGCGAGGTGAAACCTTTCTCTCTCTGTCTTATATATGTATATTTATATGGATTTATATATGTTTTGAACGTACGTGAACGTGTATATGCGTGCACAAGTCGCACTTGAATCTTGCACACAGCTATTGCGTGTATACACTTGAAAAGAAACAAAAACAATCACAATGTCCAAGATTTTATTTGAAGCTGTAGCATTCGTCGTGTTATTGTGGAAATGTTTGTGTCTGTAGTTGCCATGTCGAGTTGTTTGTATCTTTGTGCTTATAAATATTCTTATTTTCTTTTTTTTTCTTAGTTTCATTTATAAACGTCTGATAATTTGAAAATTTAGAAATTTCTGTAGTTCTTTGGTTGATGTTAATTTCGAAATATCTTCTTCATTATTCTTTATATAATCGTGGAATTTTTTTCGCTCCATTTCCAACTTGAAATAAATTATCATACGCAAATGGATAAATAATTGGTTAATGGTGAAAGAAAAAAAGAGGAGCATTATGACTATTCAACTACTCATATTGATTGGCTATTGATAAAAAAAAAATCTGGTGGGATCTGATAATTCACTTTCTATTTCTCTTTCTTTTCTTTTCAATTCTATTATTTTTTCTTTTTTTACTAGCACTATCGCATCGATATTGTGTTATCTTTTCTGGTCGTTCACGAAGTCCCATTCATATGCGTCTACATACACATTGAAGAATTGATAAGTTGAACAAAGAATCTTTTATCGTGTGGCATTCTCATGCGTTCGAGAATAACTGAAGAAATTGACGAGCCAAAAAGAAGTTTGAATATTTTTCACGTGAAAAGTGTTCGGAAACGCAACCGACCTACGCTAAGAAATCTATTTTTGTCGACTCAGTAATTTTTGTATACGACACACGACCGGTTAATTTCCCTTTCTCAATGTGTCTGTACAATACACATATATACACAATCTTCTCGGTATCTGTACGACACCAATTCACAGAATTACATCCGCCATATATTCATTCACTTTATTGTCCACATATATTATATACATGCATATGTATGTTCATTTTCATTAGGCTTATTTATTTATTTATTTTTGTTTCAACCGAATCTTTTACGCGTATATAATTAATCGTATCCCTCGTACGATTTCCGGCGTGAATATTGTATCTCCCATTTGCTACCCACCCACTTGTAAAGAACTTACTTGTCATTTCCCGCCTCCTTTGTTTTGCTTATTCGCATACGTGTACAGCGCATAATCGTTTTTATTTCGTGTCCTCGAACAGTGCCAAACACACCACATGGGGTCAAAGCTTTCATTTATATTATTATTACTTATTTTATTTTCTCCATCCAATTAACGAACGCCATTCTGTGTAAAGTTACTCATTTCGTATCGCTTTCATTTTATATTCTACCACTGTGAAATTATTTTTCTTTTATTAATAATTTAATTCAACTGTTCATTTATTGAAGTGCAATACAGTTGAAGGATATTTGCGAAATTCGTAGCAGTTTCTTTTTTTTTCAACAGAATAAATGGCATAAAGATGTTGAGCAATTTAACAATGGTGGCTTGTGAACTTTCTAAGTGTATATATATATATATATATATATATATATATATATATCTGCTGTCTATGTCACGCAAAAAAAAGGGAGGGAAACCTGTTGCTCTCGTCTCCGTTTCAGGGGCAGGGCATTGAAGCGATTCACCCCTGTATGTTTTCGCCCCATTGTCATGGGATTGCTCCACACACATATATGTGTCCACGTGCACTGCACGCTCAGTACAAGACACACATCCGTGATTCGTTGCCCTGCCCCATTGTAAATACATTGCAGCACACTCGATATATATATATATATATATATAGCCTTTGAAAATAGGTATAGAAGGTCCTTCTTTCTCTTGGAACACGTTAAAAATTTTCTCATATTTTTGAAAAGAAACCTGACGCACAGAAGCTTATTGAGAACTTCCAGCCGTGCACCTTGTCCAGCATTATTGCTGAATAAAAAGGACAAAAAAAAAGGTGAAAGAGACGAAAGCAAAAAAATAGGCAGAAAAGACTTGGACGTTATGACACAAAAAAATTTATGTATAAATCATTGAATTGAAAGTAAAAGAAATGATAATAAATAACAATTGCAAAATAATTATAATGAAGTTAGCGAAATATTTACAACGTGTTTATAAGTTAGTTAAGGCAATGGGTATTGTGGCTACTTCGAGACGCCAAATAGCCTCAGCGAAAGGGTTAGACACGCTCTTTTGCTCCGGAAAGGGAAACCTTTTACGGTCTGTTGACTTCCGGCCGACCGAGAGACTGAGTAAGCGAAATTACTTGATATAGAATGACAAAGATAGAAATACAAACAATGGACAAGCAGTTAAGACACGAAACTTTAGTGGCGTTTCCAGTTTTTTCTCTTTTTTGAACTATATATATATATGTTTGTGTGTGCATGTGCATATATATATAAATAAATATAATTTTCTTAACATTTAACTTTCTACCTTCAAATAACCTCGAAGCTATCAAACAAGTTTTTATTTTTTTTTGTATAAACTCCTTTTTTTTTATCACAATGATTTATTTGGAGTGAAAGTTTATGAGTGTATGGTAAATATGATGACTAATATTGTGATAATAGTTTTCTCAATATACAATGCATGCACACACAAAGACTCTCACACTGTTGAAACGATGACGGATGTTCGATAAAGCAATAGGTAATAATTAGGCATGAAATATTATGACTAAGTACATAGCCGTTTGGAAAATGATTATGCAATCTTGTTTCAATATATATATATGTGAACATTATACGTTTATGGTGGTTTTGTCTATGCAAATATCACACGACTTTGCCGTTTGACACCATCTATATTTATTCTTGTTGTGTTTTCTCCCCATTTTATATTCCCAGTCATAGCGTCCGCTGAAAGTCGTTGTTAATAGTCAAGGAGGTGATTTCGACCTTCAGCTTGTCGAAGAGAAAGTTTTTTTTTTTTTCATCGCTACAAAGAGAGTTATTGCACTAAGTTGTGTCTAAATAGCTTTAGTTTTGTATCTACCTAATTGCCAGGTTGTCTATGAGAATGAAAGTGATTATGAATAGTTAATTGAAAGTGGTGAATTGATACAATAATTATTTTTGTTTGTTTGATTGCAGAATGCAACTGTACAATCAAAGTCAAAGGATCCACCGGGCAATCATGCTGGTGGTCATGCGCCCTTAAGACGCAGTTATACGTCATTAGTGACGCTGATCGAGCAACAACATCGTAAATTAGATCGGAGCGTGAGTGAACCAACGTCAAGATATAAGACAGAATTGTGTCGTCCATTTGAAGAGTCAGGGATGTGCAAGTACGGTGACAAATGTCAATTTGCTCATGGATATATTGAATTACGTAATTTGACACGTCATCCAAAATATAAAACTGAATTGTGCCGTACATTTCATACGATTGGATTCTGCCCATATGGACCACGCTGTCATTTTATTCATAATTTCGAGGAAGCAAGAATTCATAATCAAAAAGTTAGTGCACAATTGGGTAGTGCACAACCAAATATTATTGGACTGAATCCATTATTGAATCCAAGTGCTGCTGCAGTCAGTTTGAATGTGAACATTTCATTGTTGGAACAAATTGCCCAATCGCCATCAGCTGTTGCAGCAGCAGCAGTTAATTCACCATCGCCATTGATGCGAACGAATTCATTGAGCATAGGAACACAACAGCAACAAACATTTTCAACTTCGTCATTAATTAGAGCTAATTCATTAAGCTTGACAACCCATCATCAGCAGCAACACAATATTCACAATATTCACTCCAGTCATCAACACAATAATCATCATCATCGTCAAACAAGTTCAGTTATTGGTGCTGCAAGACCTAAACCATTGAACCTCAGTCCAACATTTTCACTTGGAAGTACTGCTGAATCTGTATCGCCAACTTCAAGTCTCAGCCAATCACCGACAAATTCAATGGCGAGTTTCTTTAGCGATGATTCTGCTAATCCACCAACAACTGCATTCAGTTTTGGACAAGATTTTGGTTTATTAGCTACGAGACACAGCCCGAGTCCATCGGGTGTTATGTCACCATTATCTGATGATCTTTTACCGAGAACACCATCACCATTGTCACCGAATGCTGAGTCAAGACTCCCGGTATTCAACAGAATCAGCAATACCATCAGTGACTTTGATAATCTTAAAATTTAAAATTCAGGTAGATTTTCTATGGACACACACACATACACACACTCACACATTTATTTCAGCGTTGTTATTTTTTCTTCTTTTTTTTCTCCGAGTCTTTACTTATCTCATATGAAATTATTACTACTCAATTATTTTTCTTCGAGTTTTGATTCATCATATATATTACTACTATTATTATTCATTTAATTAATATATATGAATATATATATATATATCTATATATATATTTGATTAATGTTATAAATAATTACATGAGGATATGACACAATGTTTATACACATTCGGTAGTGCTCTAGCTCTATGTATGCTTCGAATTTATTACGATAGATTTAATGAATGGCGTTGATTTTTTTTTTATTTCTTTAATCGTGATTTGTTGAAAGAATCGCGAGCAGGTGAACCGTTGCAATATTCTAAGCGACCCTCTTAATGTGATGAAAAATACACTACCCCTGTTTTTACGTTTCGCAGAGAAAAAAAAAGAACATCGAGTTCAATTATACTGTCGACATATCTAATTTATTTTATTTTATTTAGTTTCATATTCTTTTTTTTCTTGATTTTTTTTTTATCGTTGATTTGAACAATGGGATGAAGAATTGATTCAGCGAAAAGTAATATTGTAATTTTTCATATAATTGTATGGATTAATTGATAATTCTAACCGTGTCTTCCAATGTGTTACTCGATTATATGAGAAAGCGAGAGTAAATGTGATTTCGGTGAAGTGTGTGATTAACAATGATGATGTGTGCCAAGATATTTATGAATGACGAGATCTAACAAAGATAAGATTTTCCGGCTTTTTCTTTTTTTTTTTGAATCCGTAAAATGATGCGACAATGAAGAAAAAAATTGAATCGAATACAGACGAGAGGAAAAGGCAAAACGGAAACATTGAAAGAAAAAAATAATGAAGAAAAATGCGAAGGGAAATGAATTTCAAATATTGAAGTGCATTTATTTCGCTGTTTTTTTCCTTCGAAAAAGAAAAAAAAATAATGTAATGATAACAAAAAGAAAATGTGATATGTAACTATTTGCAATAGAAAATATTTACTATTATATAACAGTAAAAAAAAAAAAGGATAAGCATTCTACTTTACGATGACCGAATGAACGAGACGATTGTATGACAAATTCAAGAATGATGATTGCGTATTTTTTAAAAAAAATTCTTTTTTAATTTGAGGAAAAGAACGGCGGAATTGTAGAGAAAAAAAATATCGAGCCTTGCCGCAATGCTCACAATTTCAAATACCCATTCGAATAATTACGAAATGTGGTAATCAATTGGCACATACTGTCTGACGGTAGAAACCAATGTCAAACATATATTTATAAATGAAATTTTAACGAGTTTATTGAGCAATGAAGACGAAGAATTACTTTTGTATATATATTTATACTCACATGAATATATATGCATACATTTAATTTTTTTTCTTATGGTAAAATCACCAAGAATAGTTATCGGTTAATTTATGTTATTTGAAAATATTATTATAGACTTAATTAATAGGATTATTATGATTATTATTATTATTATTATTATTATTATTATTATTATTATATTATATTATATATACATATATATATTAATATTTAAAGAGAAATATTACGAGAACAAACATTTGAAGATTTAATTTGATCGGGGCTCTCGTGACGGAATACCCTCTTTCTAATTTTTCTTTCACTAAATTATTTAATAAAAATCACGTAAAACAGGTTTATTAAAAAAAAAATAGCACATATTATTATTATTTTTTTTTGTCACTTGCTTGGATGATAAATTAGAAGAAGCTTATGATGTGATTATTTTTACGCCACGCTAGTCCCGATTTATCGACAAAACGAAACGTATAATCAAAACTCGACGGAGTTTTTCACGGTCGAAAAAAAAAAATGATAATAACAAATGAACACATCGCCACAAATACAATTCAATACGGATCGCCGTGTATGCAGTGTTACAACTATTTAATTTTCAACGCTACGATTGATTTATCCGATTCGTTCTTTGTTTCTTCCCTCTCTTACAATCTCTTACTGCTATTTATATCGCTTTGGTTTTTTTTTACCGTCCCATTTTTTCGCGACATCTTGAAAGTAAAAATCAAATTTACCATGGTGAGATGAAATTCTCTACCACAGTGCTTTTGTCTTCACTAAATTTTCCCTTCATGATTATGTATATCCTCACACAATATTAGATTTTACTTGTTCCCACACCGTAATTTATTATTAATCATCGAAAGAAAGAAAAAAGAAACAAAAAAAATACGAAAAAAAGCCACATAAAAAAGCAAAAAAAATCTTTAGTGTTTATCTATTTAACAATTATTTAATTTTGTACGCCTTATATTTTACTTTGGTATATATTTATACATATATGTGTATGCGTGTGTTAATATACGCTGCATATTTACTTTTTGTTTTTCTCACTTCTTCGATGTCTTTCGTCGTTCTTTTGTGCACATGAGAATCGATAATCGATGATCGAAGAAGTGAATGTGATTCGCCTACAGACATACCACAAGTGCCGTTTCGTTAGTTAAAAAGGTGAATCAATGTGATTTGTTCTTACATTGGAGCAACTAACGTAAATTTAGAAAACATGAAAGAAAAAATATCATGGAGGAAAATTAAATCTTTTATCGATATTTTTCTATATACAAATAAATTTTCGAAGATCCGCTCAGCCCCTCACAACAAATACACTTCCTTAAATAGTCAAAGAGGAAACTATATGCACACAGTCGAGCTAAAGAAAAATTAAGGTCATTGATGATTGTAATTTAGATAGTGTGGAGTTTCACAGATGTATATTTAAATCAAACAATTCAGGGAAATTTTGTGTAGTTTGCAATATTTGATGCAACAGACTACAGCAATAATTGTCAATTACTCTTTCGAATGAATTACATTTAATGCAATAGTTGTCATTTCCTCAATTTTTTTTTTTCAAGACATAGAAAATTTTCATTTGTTTCCTTAAATTATTCTTATTTTCTATTTGAGTCTGTGCATTGAAAATGTTAGGCTTGACACATGCGTATCTATCTCTTTTATTTCAAAGAAAAAAAAAATGAAACAACTATTTTCTCAGATAATCCCATAAACTTTGTCATCCCACCCACGATAGACTTGACCATTAAAAATAATATTAATAATAATAATTATGATTATAATAATTGATTAAATATACGTTCACGTGTATGTCTCCTTTTTTTAATTTAATATATTTATTTTTTCAATCGTATTTATATATTTATACAATATTTTATACTTGCGTTTCTTCATTAAAAACTCAAAACGAAATAAATAATAAATGAAAATGAGAAAAAAAAATTTATGAATATGAAGTTGAGAATGTGTTAACGCGTTTGTATGATATAAATAAGAAACAAAAATAAAAGGTCGACCTCTTGGCTCTCAAAGTGAATAATGGCTAAAAAATATGAGTTAAAAGGAAATAAACAAAATTTAAAATAAGAAAATGAAAATAAAGATGAAAATACACATTCAGCTCTTCTTTATTTTCCAATTGTGCTTTTATTTATATGATTATTTGTTATGTATTTTATTTACTAATTGTTTTTTTCTCTTTTTTTTTCCTTCACTTAACAACACTTGCAAAATTATTTACTATTCTGTATATGGCTATACTCATGCTGTGTTTTTTTTTATCTGTAATTTTTTTTTCTTCGCCTTATTCATTTCACTGTGATATAATCCACGACGTAATTGGTGGAATAATTGTCATTTTTCTCTTATAATGGCACCTCTTCAGATTAACGTCCGTATGTGTAATTTAAAGAATTAAAAGCGAAAAACGAAAAATATAATTAGTTTCAAAATTCTAAAATGCCAAGAGTTAGTAATTTATTTTCCATTCTGTTTCCAATGACTTCTTTCTTATTTTCAATATTTAATTATCATTCTCTACATGATTTCGACGATAAAAAAGGTGCCAATTGAGAAGCAGCCGACAAAAGCCACTTGAAACCATTCAAGTGAGACAATAAAAACAAATATCACTTCGGTATGTAAAATTTCAATGTAGTGAATGTTAAATGGGAATTTTTTTTTTTTTTTCGAACACAGAAAGTCAAATGGTCAACTCAACGTTTAAAGCGACCAATATGAAATTGATTCGAGAAATCTACAGAGAATTTTTCTGAATTGAAAAGAAAGAGTTATGAAGTTAAATTATTGTCTACGAACATTCGGCGGAAATTAATGGACACTCATCATGAGTTGCACCCCCCGGAAATATTGTGATTGCATGTATATATATATATATATATATATAGTATTGCCAACAATACACTATATCTATTTAATACATTTTATTACATCTAAAAATTAATTAATTGAATTTATTAATCCTTGCATTTTCAGTAGTCATTCTGTCTACCATTGCAAACACAACTGTTTACGTTGACGCAATTCCTATCACAATATCTGAAGATTGAACAATGGATGCCGTCGACGACCACACAAAACGAAGTGTTTCAAATGTCCAATTTTCCACTGACGTCAGTGAAAAAGAAAAAGAAATAATTCATCTATGTATATTTTCATTACGCAAGACATTTTTATTTTCATACGAAATGAAAAAAAAATAAATTGCTCAAAGAATTTTTAGAACACTGTAAGTATTTCAATCTTCAAATATATATTTTTTTTATTATTTTCTAAAATAAAATATACTAAAATAATTCTGAAAACATAATGAGTAATGCAAAATGAATAAAAGAGAAGGTCATGTGAGTTGTCCAAGATGTGGTGACGGTCAATAACCTCCTGCTCAGAGTCTTTCATTTGTGTCGCATTGCGAGACTGAAGCGCACACACAAACCACATGCAAAACAGCTAAAAAATTTTGGATAACGTTAGTATAGAGTTTATACACACCGGCACACGGCCAACATAATCATCTTCTCTCTCATTCCCCCTTGTGCTAATTTGACGGCCAAACTTTAATGTACACCGCAGATATATACCTTCATGTCCCACGTGTCTCATTCACAGTGAACTAAAATTAGTCGAGGGCGGTGTACCCGAAAGAAAAGAGTATCCTCATTTTCTCTCTTCCTCTTTGTGGGTTTGGTTGTAGTGGGCGTTTCGGATGCTTGCCAAATTAATGCTTACATATTAGCCTACGTGCAAATTTAACACGAATTATTCGGCTCACATGATATATGTACAAGTGAGAAAATAATTAAATTTCTTTTTTTCTTTGTCTTCATCACACAGTGATAAGAGATAGATTGACGTCGGCGTTAATTTTTAAGTGTAAATTGTGAGACAAATTTTCGTGATTTTTATCGTCCCGGATTTATAAATGAATGATAAGAACAAATATTGACATTTATTACAGTGTGACCTTAAGGGGGACAAGTCTGGAAGGCCATTTTTTGAGGTGTTTGTTAAAATGTTTTTTTCAAGGAATCAAATTAACACACTTTGTTCATATCTTAATATTGTTGTGATATATTTTCCAACAGTGCAAATGTATTTTATGTTGAAATCCGATTTAAAATCATTTCTACTACTTATAAAAGTCATGGCGATTCATAGTCATTGAAATACTCACACGAGCAATCACACACTTTTCATAACCTCTCTTTAAAGACAATTGTCCTACTATTTTTAGAAACATTACGATAAAGGCCACGTCGGTACCATAATTTTGTCATAGTGGAAAAAAAATCTTTTTCCGTCACATTAAATAAAAGCAATTCAATGTATTTTGCTGTTAAAGAAACGAAAACAACTTTTTGTAACAACCGTTCTTGTACCGACGGTATCAACACTTATCGCGATCGTAAAAAAAATTCAATAATTATTTTTTGATGAACAAGAGCATCACGAATTACGTCGCAAGCGTTGACAAAAATTCCAAACATGTTTTTCATAACAAAGAAGAATTAATCATAGTTCCATTTACCAACAATTTCTACAATGACCACAAAATAATAAAAACGAATATTTGAATCATTCAATTATGCGCATTTCAATCTCTTCAAGATAAATTCCATGGCGAATATCCAACATGGATTAGCATTTATAGAATACTCTTTTAACTATTCTACACAGAAACTTTACATTTGTTTGATAATCCACTCACTAAACTTTTAAAACATTTATACATTGCGTAATTATGAAATATAAAAGTACTAAAACTTAAAATTACTTTTCTTATTACATAAAATTATGAGCACATTGATACATGTCTTATTAGTCTTATTTCTCAGTCATTCAGTGCATCACTTCATCTCTCCTCCACCCTTAATCGTACTTTCGTCCTCTACTATTTGCTCTAGTGCTAATATATATAGACTGATATACTTGGACCTTTATACATACAGTCAGTCGGTTATTCGGTTAAAGCGCACGTGGAATCAAGGGCACTTGAGGCAAAAGACGAGGTGGTTAACGCTAGTAGTTAACGGAATTGCCGGCAATTCAAATAACCATCATCATCCATTATGTGTACACTCACTCTGCCATTCTCCCTCTATCGCTTTATTCAATTTTACTACATACCCTTAACATGATACTTTATATACAATTCTCAATAACACATTCAACATGTCCCAACAAAAATATCACCAAGTTAAAATACAACATCAAGTTATTTTTTCTTTTTCTTTACTCATCGTCCCGAGAAATTCGTTCATGTTTATAGTAAATGAGACACTAATGGTTGACATTTGGAATTAAAATGAAAATGACTGATGTAAAATTTGCATAATGTATCTTATTATATAATTCCTCTATTCACTTGATAGCGAATTAATTTCAAGAAAATATGTATAATATAAATAAATATACGTTAAGTTGTCTTGTAGTCAAATTGGAATAAAGTGGATTGAGTAATTCTCTATGATAAATTACAATTTTTCTTCATTACATTTTTTTATTCACATCTTATTCTTTTAGTTTGTCATATCGAAATACAAACAAAAACAAAGATATAATACCACAAAAATTATATACGTCCATAAATATTAGTATGAATGGCATGAATTGAGAGAGAAAGGAAAAGAGGGATAAGTAGTAAGGAAAAAAATTTTTTTTTTTTAATGAAAAATAATAATAATGGAAAGGGAGAAGAAGAGTGAAGAAGGGGAGGCTGATGTGATTCTCTGGAAAGAAACAGGCTTCGATGATGTGGTCTGTTCTCTTCTCGCTCTTATATTCCTTTTTTTTCACTCTGCTTCCCCCATATCCTCCTCTTTTGGTTTCACTTTGAAAAATAGATAAAAATGTGCAAATAAACGGTATGCTTGGGGCGCTCAGGGACAACCGGTTGCCATCTTGCTTTCTTATATAAGTCCCACCCGTGGTCTGAAAGATGCTCCATCAGTGGTCTCTCTTTTTCTCTCTTCCTCTCACTATCTTTTCTCACTTATGGACTGTCTTTCTCCTTTTTCTCTCTCGCTTTGAGCATACACAACTACACGATATATATAAATATATATATTTATATATATGATTGTATTTGTGTGCGTTGCCTCGTTGCTTTTTCAACATTTAACTCGACTATCTCTCCACCATTCTTCCACTCTCTCTCTCTTTTTTTTACTCGTACACACATTCGACTGGCACCAAACCAATACACAGCATGAATTTTAAACTCGAAAAAAGAAAAAAGAAAAAGAGGAAAAGAAAAAGAAAATAACTATGAAAGCCTTCTTCAAATATAAAAGAGTAAATAACAATTTTATCACAGATAAAATTTTTTCATGAGTAGATTAAGTGAATATGAAAAATCCAGATGGAAAACTCGATTTATAAAATTTTGTATGGATAGAATTTTTTTGTGTTGTAAAGTTGCAGAAGTCGTGAAGGCTCGTGCAATAATGCATTATTTCTGTGAATGTATTTTTATAATTTCTGACTAGAAAATTCATTCCTCTAAATATGTATCTTATCAGGATAATTCCTTATTTTCTTTACGTTTTACATTTTTATGTACTTGTATGCTTTGGTTGCCATCAGTACAATTTCTGTATTTATGTTACTCTGGTTTTTTTTTATTATATAATTCCCACCCAAATGTACGTAACAAAAAGTCGAACGGACGATTATGAATGAAATTGTCAATTGGGAAGTGACAATAGAATTTAAATTAAAACATTTTACACGAATGAGACTATTATACTTCCGGCTGAACCGGATGTCGCATTCAAATGAGAAATTACAATAAAGTATTTGACTAACTTCGATTAAATATCCTATAAATTCCCTTATTATTCCACTGGGAAAAAAATTTTACTTGGGATATTTGCCTGGTACACGAAAATAATAAAATACGTTTTCCATTTTTAAATTTATCAACGAAACACTCTCGCTAAACTTCACACCACTTCATTTGACACCTCCATAAAATTCACAATGAAGAATTTCTATTTGAACAATCATATATTTTGAAACGACGTAGAAAAATTGTTTGCCATATTATATATTGAAAGAAGTGACAAATTTATTCATAAGTAACAACGTATTTTCCATTTTATAAATGTTTAAACATGAATACATTCAACATTTTGTTATAACTTCAACATAGAAGAATAATAAAGAAAAAAAAATAAGAAACGAATAAGACTTATATGTGTATGTGTGTGTGTGCACAGTTGAGTTACAGCCGATAAACGAGGACGCTGCGTGTCGCCCCGCCATCGTATATAAGAATACTCGAGTCTTTACGTGATAAAAGTGATAAAAAATAAAAGCGACATTTTTCCCCAACGATTAGATTAAAGTTCCCTTGCTCTTTGCTTGTTATATATATTTGTGAGTTCGAAAACCCAACAAGTACATCGTTGAAAAAATAAACTGTAATATCAACGTAGTACGTGGATATGGAAAAGTTATGAAACGATGAAATCCTAAATGCAGTACTGTTTATTAATTGAGTTAAATCAATAAGGGAAGTAGATTTTCCAGAATTTTCCCAATGCATGAGAAATAAAAGACAATAATGTGTATGACGCATACACACACCTTTTATATATTTGAAAGCGAAAGTTAAACATTACCGGAAGACAATACAAACGTGTGTGGATATATGTTAAGCAAGTTAACGCGCAGATAGTAACAAATTATATTACAGGAACATGTGTAAGTTCACAGAAGAATTTATCTATTGGAAAGAATTGAACAAACTACGTAAATACATTAATAAAAAATTTTTTTCAACTCTTTATTGATGATATACGCAGTGCCCGAGGCCTTGACGAAATCCTCGAGCGTCCTCGGGTTATTTTAACCGATCACGTGGCAAACATACATACACACAAGTTTTACTCGCCCTCTACTTCTGTGTCTCTTTTTCAGTTGCTCCATAACGTTCTCCCTCAATTCACAAGCATTTGAGAACTAAACACTCATGCATTGGGCAATCTGCCATTCAACTTTTAGTGTTTATGTACTATAAAATTGGGGTTGACGATCGATGTGGGCGCAAACAAAGAGAATAATAATATTCTCATTGAATCATTTTTTAATTTGTATTATATACAAAATGATAAGTTGTGAGAATTCGTAATATTTTTCAGTCAAATGGAGATGAAGTACCAGCTGAAAAAACAAATCTCCAATCAATCTTTTGTCCAAGTAAATAAAATAATTCAAAAGAATAAAATTCGATATCTCATGACATTTGTTCCTTTCCATTTATGTAATTCATTAAGTCAAACTTTCGATTTGGAAATTATGTTTTCTACATTGGTATTCGAATTCCATTCAACGAAATGTCCTAGAAATTTATGAAACAAATAAACAAACTCTTATACATTGTAAAGTCAAACGTTTTATATCCCATCTTCATTGCTATAATCATTGTAGTTACGTTTTAAACATTCAACAATGTTGTACTCATTTAATGGGCGATTAACATGTAAAACGTTTCCAAGTGTTTGAAATGTGACTGCAATATAAAAATCACTTGAGCATTTGCAGTGTTCAAGAATTCATTATATCCATCTAAAATACAACGTCAGTTGTATTTTTTCTTTATATCTTCCAATTTTATTTGCTTTTTTCTCATATTCTTTCACGAAATGGAAAGTCACGACCGCGGCTACTTCTTCCGTTACAATTGAAAGTGGGTACTTACCACACAGCAGTATAACTTTCGTTGAATCCAATATGTTCGTTCATCGGATAGCGAAAGTATTATGTACAGTCCTTCCATTTGATGTTGAATTCATTTTCGTTGTATCAAACACCATTAAATCACTATCACCTGTATGTATATTATAACATTCATACATCTGTATGCCAGAGTGAGAGTTTTTTTCGCCTCAAATCACCATGATAATCTCGACAATCTGAAAAATCAAAGCATTACAATTAGCAAAGAGAAAATATGAGTTTTATTATTATTAATTCTTCAAGCAACATTTCATTGTATTTTTTATTTCATTTACATTTAAAATATATCGAAAAGTAACTGAAACTCAACGCCAATTATTCATTAAACCATTTACAAGATGTGCATGTACATATATCATATATATTTTGTATTTGTAATGAGTATGTACAAGATTGAAAGGGAATATTGGTCTGTACGAGAACGTTGCTATGGACAACTTTGCAAGAGAGGCACACCCGCGTCCTACCGGTTTCATTTGAGAAAGGAACCAAACACAAGAATAAAATAGAACTAAATATATATATATATATTGACGTATATACGAACACGGCAGAATACACACCAACAAAGAAATACAAAAAGGAATGAGAAGAAAAAAAGAAAAAAAGAACTTTCAGTCTTCCAAACGTTGGATCACAAACTTTCTCGTGTGAGAGTAGTTCCGGATTGACGTTGAAAGTCATTTAAGTACATATATGTGTTCACACATACACGTTTATATGTACACTAACATAAACACTATTTTTTTTTAATGACCATAAATTAATTTTTAAAAATACAATAGCGATTTGAAAAAATTGCTTTTAAAATACAGTTAAATTTTCTCATAATCAATTTCTTGGGAACGAAAATACCTACACAATTTGATGGATAATTTGTAGGGGTTATACAGTGGGATATTTCTCTGTTCTCAAAATTCACGTAACAGAAATTAAAAGGTTGCATGTGTCATTGCATGTTCGTTTGATCAGTAAAATAAAATTTCTGTTGGGGATAGATATTAGACTTCAGATTGCTTGAATTAAATTTATTTTCCACAATGCAATTGAAATGCTTGACGTGTGAATTGCTTATTGATATGTCAAAATCTCATTGGATTTATTGAAATTCAATATGTGAAAGTGTGTGTTGTCAAAGTCTTAAAGAACTCAATGATTGCATTACAGTTTATTTAATATTCAGTTGAATGGGTTGAATAGATTACAAAATACCATTGACATCAACAGCATTGTGATATCCGCATGTGTGTTGAGTAAAATGATAGCATAATCTTTATGAAGGATTCCTAGAAGTAACGATAAGAACAACGACAGATCCCATGTAACACACAAACAAACTGCCTATCAATATACATATATTTATGTGTACGTCAAGATAAGTTGAGCAAAAAGAAGATTCGGAAAAAAACATATACTCAAGAACGTTGTGTTCAAGTAAGGAAAAAAACAAGTAATTAAACTATTCAATGGATCATATTGGCAAGAGAAATATGAGAATATAATATCGTTTGTTGAATTGTACGTTCGAATTTTCATTACTTATACTTAAGTGTTTGGATAAAAATTCTATCGTAGAATTGGACATAGATCAATTCTTGCTAATGGTGGTTTTCACAGACCAAGAAATTGATGAAAACTATGAACTTTTGTACATCACAAATTTTTTATGATTAAACACAATGAGATATTCTACTGATATTTGAGGCTAAGTATTGTACATGGACATATAAGATATTCTGAATGAGTTTGCAAAACAAATAGTGTTACGTAAAGATAGCACAGCTGGTAAAATATATTTTTCGTATTTTTTTCGAAGTTTCTTTGTCAGTAGCAATTCCATATCCTGACAAATTTTATCGTCATGATGGCACCATCTTGTGGTGGTAAACATAAATACCGATCGAGTTGGATGTTTGTACTGTTTGTTGTGAAAATAACATCATCCACGTGATAATTTGTATTTTATACTTATGTTATACAACCTCGTAGTAAAGAAATTATCTTTGTGATTAAATCTATATCGCTAAATAATTTTGTTCATTTGCACCTTTTTTTTGTGTTTGGTGATATAATATTTATTTTTATCATTTGAATTCGATGAAATTGTGTATAATATTTTCTTCCCGCGCTATTCGGTGTTTCTAACCTCATTTTATTTGCAATATAAATAAACGATCAATGTAAACAGAATAAGAATACGCAGATTTTTGATAAATAATTGAAGGAAAAATGGGCGAACCACCAGCGAAAAAATCAAAGACCTTGAAGTTATTTGATCGACTCATTGAACGTCGAAATGATGTAAAGTATCAATGAACTAATTTCATTTTTGATGTTTATTTTGAGGATTTTATCACATGACTCATTTACACTATTTTTACATTAGGTTGCAGATTCAATCATGGATTTCCCATTCAATCAAAAGCGTGTTAGAGTTCTCTCAACTGCTACTGACGTTGTGAAAAATTGTAATGGCATACTCTATTGGATGTTCAGAGATGGCAGAATACAAGGTTGAGTTATTCTTCGCTTTGAATTAGCACAAATTATTTAGATTATCATATTGAAATTTGGTTCTTTGTTTTTCTAGACAATTGGGCTTTTCTTTTTGCTCAAAAATTGGCTCTGAAGAATCGAGTACCCCTTCACGTTTGCTATTGTATTTTACCGAAATTTCTCGACGCAACTTTGAGACACTACAAATTTTTAGTTGAATCTTTGGAAGAAGTTGCGACTGATTGCAACCAGTTGAATATTAACTTTCATCTTTTACATGGTGTACCCAATTCAGTTGTTCTGGATTTGGTTAAGACACGTAATATGGGCGCATTAGTTGTGGATTTTTTTCCATTGAGAACTCCTATGGGTTGGGTCGATGATTTGAAAAAAAATCTTCCTTCAGATGTTCCTCTTTGTCAGGTAATAATTTTGCAATCATCGAATGCACAGTTATTTTTATGCAATTATGTATAACTTTTTATTTATAATTTCAAAGGTTGATGCACACAACATTGTACCATGTTGGATCACTTCGACAAAACAGGAATATGCTGCTCGAACAATCAGGGGAAAGATAAATGGGAAATTGGATGAATATTTAACGGAATTCCCTCCGGTGATAAAACATCCGCATGATAGTAAATTCAAAATTGCCAAAATTGATTGGAAGAATTGTCTGAATGATGTACAAATAAATCGTTCCGTTGATAAAGTTGAATGGTGCAAACCTGGTTATAGAGCAGCTCTCAATCATTTGGACAATTTTATTGCTGTGCATTTGAAGAATTATAAAGAAAAACGGAATAATCCTTGTGAAGATGCTTGCAGTGGTTTGTCACCCTGGTTTCATTTTGGAATGATATCTGTTCAACGTGTAATTCTCGAAGTGAAAGAGCACAAGAAAAAGTACAAAGAATCTGTAGAGTGTTTCATGGAAGAGGCGATAATTCGACGTGAATTGAGTGACAATTTCTGTTTTTATAATGAAAATTATGATAAATTAATTGGCGGTGCTTCGTGGGCTATTGAAACATTGAATCAACATCGAAAAGATAAACGAGAATATATTTACAGTTTGGAAGAACTCGAAGAATCACAAACACACGATGATTTATGGAATGCTGCACAAAACCAGTTGAGACAAATTGGAAAAATTCATGGATTTCTACGAATGTATTGGGCAAAAAAAATCTTAGAATGGACTAAAACTCCAGATGAAGCATTAGAATGGGCAATTTTGTTCAATGATAAGTATAGCATGGATGGTCGTGACCCAAATGGTTATGTTGGGTGTATGTGGTCAGTTTGTGGTATTCATGATCAAGGTTGGAAAGAACGTTCAGTATTCGGTAAAATTCGCTACATGAATTATAAAGGATGTGAACGAAAATTTGATGTCAAAGAATTTGTGAGGAAATACAACGGAAAAATTGTGAACAAAAAGAATGATATCTCCAAAATGTTCCAGAAAAAAAAGTGAAAATTCAGAATTTGTTATAACTTTTGCTAATTACTTATTATTAACATAAGCACTGCAGTATTAGCTTAATTCATGAATAAAAATTCAACGATATTTTTTCACGTATCACCACTTCGTTCGGTCTCTAAACCCTTCCCATAATACGGTTTCCCGTATAATTTTATGTCCAAAATCTATTTGGCAAGTATAATGTGATGAAGTAATCGTTTTCGGAGGAGAGTGAATGTGAACTGTAGAGTTTCGGTTGTTTGTTGACAGACGGATCACGTGACTATTTGTATATTCTCTATCGCATTCCTTTCTATAATAATATATCTCATACTCAAATTGATATCATTCATGGTGGAATCTATATGATAAAGTTATTTTCTTTTTCCGCTTCCATATGAGACAGTGTGATAATTGTGTCAAATTATTTATGTTCATTGAAAAAGTACAGACTGATTTACCCGCGCAATTTGAAGTTTCTAACCTCAGTTTCCACGTGATGAAAACATCATTGCTATAAACAGAAAGAAGAACTCTGGATTCTCGATACATATCCGGGAGCAATTAGTGATGGACCGAATGCAAAGATGTCAAAGTCTTCAGACTTATTCGATCGTCTCATCGCACGTCGGAATGATGTAAAGTATTTCCTAATTATTATTCATAAAAGAATATATTTCTCATTAGGATCCATTCGCTAACAAATCTACTTCTAGGTTGCAAATTCAGTTATGAATTTTAGATTTAATAATAAAAGGGTGAAGGTCCTTTCAAAATCTAATGAAGTGGTAGAAGATTGCAATGGAATACTATATTGGATGTTTAGAGATGGTCGGATTCAAGGTTGGCTGATATTTTGATTTGATTATATCTATTATGGCAATTAACTATTCGATCTTCATTTTCAGATAACTGGGCCTTCCTTTTTGCCCAAAAACTGGCTTTTAAAAATTGCGTACCACTTCACGTATGTTATTGCATTCCACCAAAATTTCTCGATGCAACTTTGAGACAATACACATTTTTAGTCAAATCTTTGGAAGAAGTTGCCGATGATTGCAAAGAACTAAACATAAACTTCCATCTGTTACATGGTGTACCCACCGAAGTTCTTCCAGATTTTATTGAAAAGCATAATATGGGTGCATTAGTTATAGATTTCTTTCCATTGAAAACTCCTATGAGTTGGGTACGTGATTTAAAAAAAAATCTGCCTCCGGACATTCCTATTTGTCAGGTAATAATTCTATCTGACATCATACATTTATGCCATTTTATAAATCTTTTGTTATTGCCCTTATTTTTGCAGGTCGACGCACATAATATTGTACCATGTTGGATTGCTTCAGATAAAGACGAGTATTCACCGCATCTATTCAAGAAAAAACTAACTGAAAAATTGGATGAATTTCTGACTGAATTCCCGCCTGTAATTGAACATCCATACAACAGTAAATTTAAAATTGCAAAAATTGATTGGAAAAACTGTTTGAAAAACGTACAAATTGATCGTTCAGTTGATGAAGTAAAGTGGTGCAAACCTGGTTATAGAGCAGCACTCAATCAATTAGAAGATTTCATTACAAAACGCCTAAAATATTATCATGCAAAACAAGAGGATTCCTGCGATAATGCCTGTAGTGGTTTGTCACCGTGGTTTAATTTTGGAATGTTATCAGTTCAACGTGTTATTCTTGAAGTGAAAGAATTTGAAGGGCAATATAAACAATCAGTTGAGAGTTTTATTGAACAGGCAATTATTGCTCGAGAATTGAGCGATAATTTTTGCTTTTTCAATCCACATTATGATGAAGTAATTGGTTGCCATGCCTGGGCTACTACAACTTTGGATGCACATCGTGAAGACAAACGCGCGCATGAATATAGTTTGAAAGAATTTGAAGAATCACGAACTCATGATGACTTATGGAATGCTGCGCAGAATCAATTGAGGGAAACTGGTGTAATGCATGCATACGTACGAACGTATTGGGCAAAAAAAATGTTAGAATGGACGAAAACACCTGAAGAAGCATTAGAATGGTCAATTTATCTCAATAATAAATATAGTATGGATGGTCGGGACCCCAATGGTTATGTTGGATGCATGAGGGCCATTTGTGGAGTTCATGATCATCCATGGATAGAACGTGAAGTATATGGAAAAGTACGATACCATAGTTATAATGGAAACAAACGAAAATTCAACGTTAACAAATTTGTACAGAAATTCAATGGGAAAGTTGTGAATAAAAGAATAGTTAGATCACCGAAGACCATCAAAAAACAGAAAAAAAATGTGGAATAAAAGGGAAACTTTTAATTCACACGATCAAAGTTCTCTGATAAATGAATGCCTAAGCGCAATAAAGCTGAAAAAGAAATGGATCCAATAATACCACCTGAAATCCAAAAACTCAGTCATACATTTCTCAGCCAAATTATTCATGGCTTCGGTTGCACGAAAAAGCCATTATTTATGTGAAAGCTGTATAAAATAGGAGATAAAAATGAGAATCATTTACCTATGAAGCTCATGCATTCAAACTTCGCAGCGTCGATGGCGTCGTTTCAAACGATCGAAGAGATATCGCGGCGCCTTTGAGTCCCAATGAAACACACGAAAGATCATCTAACCCTTTTAACATACCCGAAACAATCCCCGCAACTAAACAATCCCCACAACCACTCACACTATATTCTTCATCAAAATGTTCATCGATATTAAAAACCGGCGGATAAATTTTACTCTCAATTTTCCCGTCGACCCGTAATGAATTCATTTCTTTGTTCTTCAAAATGGCGGCAAAACCGTTAGAACAACCCGTTGGCGCGGTTTTCTGGGTAACCTGGAACAAAACATGAAAAATATATTTAAAAATGATACCGAGCTTCAAATCTTTTTCTAAAAACATAGATAAAACAATTACCAAAAGTCCTTTAGAACCCATCGTGGTGAATACAATTGGAATGTATTCCGCCAATTTCATCGCAACTTCTCTTATTTCTTCTACCTCCATATTTTCCAATGGAGTATTTGAAATATTTATAGAAAAATATTCCGCCATTTCAATCAACTCTTTAACATTAGGCGAAACGAATTTCAATACGTGATTCCAATTAATATTAGACTCGAACAATTTACGCACCTTTTTCACATCGGTCGGCTCGTACCAAACTAGAACAAGAATGCACTACGATAACGGCGGTATATTTGAAAAGGAAAAAAATTCGTTATAGCATGCGCGCGCATATGACTACGTGATTCCAAAGAGAGACGCTACCAGCGCCACTAACGGCTAAAATATGTACGAAAGTGTCGCAATACCCGAAAGCTGTAATATTGTTGTTGTTATGTTTTTACGTATCGTTTAACGCTCAATGATATAATAAATTCCATTTTTTCATTATAATAATCGTACACACCACCTAATTGTTCAAATTCAGTGTGGAATAAGAAATAAATAAAAAGTGTACGAGGAAAAATGGGCAAATCACGAACGGGAAAAGTTGCAGCTATCTGCACTGGAGTGGCATTTATATTGATATTAGTAGCCTTCACCACACCCAACTGGCTTTCAACTGATGGGAAGTTGGACAATCCAAAATTCTGTAAAATTGGTACGAAATCAATTACCCAATTTATATGATTTCATTATAGAATATTAGAAATAGGTTTTTCGCTACAATGATATTTGCGTTTGAATGTAATATTCGATAAATATTTGCAGGATTGTGGCTAGTTTGCTTCAAGGATTTCCAAGATATTCGTCATCTATATGATACGAAATTCCATGATTGCTGGTGGGTTTTTGAGGAGGAATATTACATAATTCATGAAATTGTATTGCCGGACTTTTTCGTTGCAACACAGTTCTTTTTCACACTGTGTTTCACTTTATTATTGGTCGGTGGATTTTTAACTGCATTGTACACCTGTTGTTCTCGTCAACATCAACAATATCAAGTATTACTATGGGCAATTGGAGCGAATTTGACATTATCAGCAATTTGCGGACTTATATCTGTTATTATATTTGGAGCACGTGGCGATTCTAGAGATTGGATGCCCGATTGGGAACACAATGGTTTAGGATGGTCATATGGAGTAGCTGTAGTTGGAAGTTTTGTATTACTCACTGGTGGAATTCTATTTCTCATCGAAGCCAGACGACATAGGAAACGAACCGAAAGAATTTTGGGCGATGATGCCAAAACCCAAACTACAATATAATTACTTTTTAATTTTTTTATGCAAAGTAAGGAGGAATTGAAGATGGTGGGATATTACTCACACGTGTGACTCACATCATCAACGATGCGAATGGAGAAATGAGAATAATCCACATTGAATCAATTAGTGACTGAAGTAAGAAGAAACTAATGCCGTCCATTAAGAACAATATCAAAAAAAATTTAAACAAGTTTAAATTGAAAGAAGTCTATATAATTCCGAGTTTGGAATTTTTGGGAATAATTTAGGAAATATTTTGTATATATAATAATAATTTCAATCATGTTATGGAGATGAACAATTACCACAGAACATTGAAGAGAAGACAAATGATTTCTATAGAATAGAAAATAATGTTTCCAATATTTTAATAGCAATATTTTCATTATGCCTGCGAGAATTATTAATTCCTTTTTTTATACTTTGTATTGCAGTAAATAAAGTATTTTTTTTCTATCAAAATTGTAATATTGCACCAAACTTGTATTTCTTTGAAGATAAGAAAATTAACTCCAAATAATACAGACATCAAAGCCTACAACTAAAATCTTTTATTCTCACCTTCATCTCATTCCTTTCAATAATTTCTATTCAATCTAAAGTTTTTATACATTGCAGAACGTTGCATAATGAGGAATTATTTTTCCATCAACTTATGCATAGTAGAATGAAAAAAAAAGTAAAAAGTATATTAAATGGCACATATATGTCTACAATTCGTCCTCCATCTGATGACAAACGTACGACACAAATGACCGCACATTGTATGCGATCGTGGGAAATTCTTTATAATTATGCAGAAGTGAATACACGCGTCGAAGCATTGAAAACCATTCAAAGTCGCGTATATTCTTATATATAAAACGGGAAGATGTGTGTAACAATACACAGAAACAAGATATGTGTGTCGACGATTCTACGCGAAGCCAACCGAATTCAAACGAATGACCAAGCCCACCATTGACTCAGGTTGTTGTGTTGCTTTTGCAGCCTTGCGAGATTCTATCCTATCATAGTGTCATACTCAGTATTACTCCTGGGTGTGGTTAACGTGGGATCTTTACAAATTCATTTTCATTCCACTTAATTTCTAAATTGGTGAAATAAAAGTATTATAATTGATAATAACATAACCTATCACATATGTATGTGAATTTTTGAGGTTAATATTCTAATTATCAAACAATGAAGAAACAAAGTCTATCAGGTGGAGTTGGTGTAGGTGTTTTCATCGTCGCCCTTGTCAGTGTGTGCGTCGCATTTGGAACACCTTCATGGCTTGTTAGTGATTACAGGATAACTGGAGCGAAATTGGATAAATTGGGGTTATGGACCCATTGTTTTAGATCATTGCCCAATCCACGTGAAGCTGACACGCCTCGACGTTTTTTTGTTGGTTGTCGATGGGTTTATGATCCATTTACTGCCGGCTACGACCAAATTCGAGGATTTCTATTGCCTCGTAGGTTTATTTATTTATTTTTATATTCATTGTGATTATTTTTAGGTTGAATGGATGATTTTAGTAAATTGTATCTTTCATTAATGTTATTGTTGTTAGAATTATTGTGATCTAGAAAGTTGTGAAGTAATTTTTCGGGATTTATGTCAAGGAGTTGAATCGGCATCTTTCAAAGAGGTCGTTAATATGTTTTCATGTTTGAGCGGTGTGGGAGTAGTGGTGAAATGATACCAAAAATATCGTAATATGCAAAAAACAGTAATTTTCGTTTCCTTGAACACTTAACGATGAGAGTTGACTTTACACTTTGATTGGTGATTGATAATTTAGTGATTCAGTCATATTTTATCATCATAGTCAATTAGTTCGTATCAATTTCATTATCAACGAATCTAATTCAATTCCGTTTTCTCTTTATATTTCAGCTTTCATGATTGTCACACAAGTCTTCTTCACGATTTGTTTCCTTCTTGGACTGGTGTCATTTGGATTAATACTACTATATACTCTTTGCTGCGATCCTGAACAAAGACGATATGTCCAATTGATTCAAACAATTGGCTATTTATCGTTAGCCGGAGGTGCAAGTGGTTGTTTAGCCGTAATCGTTTTCGCATCTTTGGGAAATACTGATGGATGGATGCCAGGTCACACAAACAATTTCTTCGGATGGTCCTTTGTTCTCGGTGTTATTGGCAGTATCCTCATGGTTATTGCAGCAATATTGTTGATTACCGAAGCAAATGTGCAGAAGAAAAAACGAAAGTATCTTAAAGAATCCCAAACGCGTTTCCAACTGGAATCGAGGTCCTAAGGAAAAAGAATGAAAATAAATATGCCATTGCATATTTTCCATCATTTTTCTCACGCGCCAGCTTTTAAATATATATACTCGTGAATATATATCTTCAGAAGGTATTAGCTTTCTACTCAAAGATCTAATCCGTCCAAAAATCAAGATCAAATTGAAGCCTAAAGTTTTTGAATTTATTTTTTTTATTATGAATATATATATATGTATGAGATTCGTAATGTAAAACGTTCAGTTTGTTCTCTCCGTCCATAAAAGTACAAACAAAAAAAAAACAATACAACGTTAGTATTAATATAGTTTCTTATGAGCTGTTATTAAAGCGACAAAACAATTTCAAAACATGACTATTCATTTTTATACAATGAACGTATTGTTTCTCTCAGAAATTTCTAGCTTGAATATATTTTACCCATAATCTTATCATAGTTATAGGTATTAATGTACATATCAAATGTCAACTTTGAATACATCTAATTTTTTTTCTAATTCACAATCAATTGTGTTCATATACTTAGTAATATTTGCAATGCACTGTATGAATGGAAATGTAATACTTTCCATAAATAAATAAATGTTTCAGTCTCGAAAAATTAACAACATATTGAAGTTACTTTTCAATCCCTTAGATGTCACTACGTGTACACATTACCGCATGAAACGTGAATGTGTCATGACGGTGTTTACAATGAATTCACGATGGGTATTCGAGGCGTGGCAATAACGAACAACAATCAGCGAAATACTGTTTGGTAATTGTCAGTAGCACAAAGAAATTTGAAGAAAAAGAGTGCTGCATTGATTCAATCATTAATAGAAATTAACGAGAGGTATAAGACGAGAATTCTACACCATGGGTGTGCCCAATAATCAAGAATATCATAGAGCCTCGAGTAAGTACATAGGAAAACATTCGATAACTCACATCTAACCCCTAACTTTTTAAGTGAACTTTTCATTTCAACAATAAATTAAATCTTTGCGAGTTCCTTCTGGTTCATAATGGAATATTCGGGGAGCTGTAACGCAAAATCGGATGAATGAAATGTTTTCAATAATCCGGCAGTGGATAGTTTGGAATCGAACTAACATGGCTGATACCAGTTGATCATTGAGTGAATGGAATGTTTTATTCGTTTAACAATTGAACAATTGATTAATATTAATTGTTCTAGGGTGAATAATGAAAGGATATTCCCAGTTCTGTGCTCAAAAATTGTATGATTGAAATACTTGAACTCATTGAATAGTTCGATGGTTCATTAATATTCTTTTGAAACTGGAACATGAAGACATCGCTCGAATTTAGACAACAATCATAAAGACGATGTTGCTTTTCTTTTTTTTTTTATAGAAACAAGTGAATTAGCACAGACTATTTCATTGTGATTAGTTTTGGATAGTTTTTTAATAATACTGAAATAATGTAGTGAAGAAATTTCTAAGAAAAATTGAGATTAAGACAAGAGTCAGCTGTATACTTTATGGTGCCTTTATTCATTGGAATTCAATAATTTGAACTTTTTCCATTATCTGCTATATATGTGAATATCATTGGAACCGGAATTGTAGAGAAACGAAATTGGATAGTAAATTCGTGAAAAGAAACGTAATGAAGAGTATGATTATCAATTGCAGCAATTTGAAGTAGTCAAGAACCCTTTCGGATTCGTGATTTATAAGAATCGAGGTTATACCCCACTTCTATTCTTGTTCAATTTCGAATGTAGTGAAACAAGATAAAATTTGCATTCAGTCCAGCTATTCATTTTTCCTGTAAAAAAAATTGATTGGATTGCTATCGACTTTGCAAGAAGCAATCGAATGTGACACTTTAATTAATTCGAATAGAAAAGATAATCCAACTAATCCAATGAGTTGAAAGATCGTATTACACGAACTTGGTGGTGACGAAACTGTAAAGTAGCTAAATCAGCGTTAACTCACTTAATCAATCATCGATCCATGAATTAGTTCATTCTGAACGAAAATCATTTACTCATTCTCCAAACCACTGAATGAATGAACTCCGAGCCCTTATCTGAATATCGCTCGAATAATTTATGCTCATGAATCCGCTCGTCAGACGACGGGTATACTCTATTCAATCTTGACTGAATCATAATTTTTTAAATAGACGCAGTGGTTTTTGGCGGCCTTATTACATATGCAGCTGGTGTATTACTTGTGATGGCTTTCACCAGGTTTGCAATTAGTTTTGATTGAGAAGTTCAAAACTCATTTGTTCCGACGAATGTTTCTTAATGATTTTGTGTTTATGTTTTTTTTAGTCCGTACTGGATTGAATCATATGATGAGACGTTCAGTCAATTTAAACATATGGGCCTCTGGGAATATTGTTTCCATGAATTCCGCTATCCTTATTATCAATTTGATCGGATGTTCGAAGGATGCCATCATATATTCTCGAATGAATATCACGTTATCCGGGAATGGCTTCTACCACTTTGGCTGATGGTAGTACAAACATTTGTAACTATAGCACTCTTAGCTTCGTTCTTCGGTCAAGCAATAATTGCGCTAATTTTGGTACGGTGGCCATTAAGATTCGTCTTACGATATGAATGGATCCTCTCGTCGACTATTTGTATATGCAATGCAGTAGCAGGTCAGTAAATAATTAACACAGTTATGCAAACAATACACACTGATTGCCGAGACCAATTAAAAAAATGTCATCTGCTTTCCTTCTGTTTGTTTAATTAGGTGTACTTCTATTTTTGGCCGTCGCAATTTTTGGTGGTCAATGTTGGCGTCGTGATTGGCTACTTTATCCCAATTTCAATCACATTTCATGGTCATATGGTCTTGCCGTTGTGTCATTTATGTTACATGCACTCGGTTCATTTTTCTTATGGCTCGACGCACTAGCGGGTTTCAAGCGACGCAAAGAGTCTCGAAATTTGGTTGTTCAAATGCAACCAAATCCACAAAGCCACCATGGATCCCACCACCGTATGGGATATATATAAAATTCTAAACGAAAATGATTCTTTTGATATTTTCGAATAAGTATAATTAATTCCGTCCATTTTTTTAAATTGAAGAGAGACAAAAACTTTTCTATTTGAGAGCATAGTTGCATAAGTAATGTCAATGACCAAGGAACAATGCACGAATGCCTGTATAATTATATACATGGATCTATTTTTGGAGTTTAATTGTATCACGATATATGTAGTATAAACCTAAGAATATACATTACGTCTTATACACCGTAATACGCATTCTAATTGATTCAGTTTATAAATATTTGCAGTGAGATAATCATTCTGAAAGTACCGTGCGCCATTGTAATAAAAGTTTATAAATAAAATTATTTGTCTTGGCCATAAAGTTCGACACGTAGACACTTTTAAAGGTCAGGAGGAAATAGCGAAACTTCGTATTATAAACCTCATAAAATATTAACTGAATTTGATAATCGATACGCAACAAATTCTTATAAGTTTGTATATACAAAATGATACTCTTCCTTTCAATGTCCGACACAAGAATTATAATTCTTGCTTTGAAAATAAGTTTAGTTCAACTCACCTGGTATAAGACAGTTATATGCGATGTCAACAATCTCATGCATTGTTTCCAATGGTGGATTTCCATCAAGAATGATCAGCTTCGCTTGTTCAATCACTGAATGATTATTTTTAATAAGAATCGGATCAATTGATTCAAAAATGTCCATTTCGCCAATACCCATGCGGCATTCGCCGTTGTTGTCAATTATTCCGGTGTATCTGTAAACAAGTAAATGCACTCAAATAAATTGGAAAACAATATAAATATAGTTACATACATCCATATGTAATATTTTCTTTACCTTGCTGTCGTTCTACCCGGCAATTTTCTAACAGTCTCTCCAGCTTTTCCGAGATTTTCGATAATATATTTCCCCGGCCTGTCATCTCCAACAGCCGTAACGAATCTCGTGCCATTTATTCCCAATGCGACAAGAGCGGCTGCAACATTTCTACCGACTCCACCGTAACTCTTCCGGTTCCTTCCCTTGTGCGTTCTACCGTCAAACTAAAACAGAATAAAAAACAACCACGTCAAATACTTTTCAATTTTTTTGAAGCAAAACTCAAGCTTCATACATTATTGAAAACAAATGTCTGAAAGTGCAGCGGAAACTCTCCAATCCATTAAAAAATTTCAGTTGATTGTTGTTAGTTCCCCAAACAAACAAAATAAACGAGAAAACATATTGTCATAATAAAACTCGTACAAACATATCGAAGCAATAAACTACTCTACGGAATAATTAAAGATGAGTATCGTCAGCAGCAGTAAATCAATTTTAATCCATCATATAAATTCCCCAGTTTATCTTTCCATCGAA
This sequence comes from Meteorus cinctellus, assembly GCA_030523045.1. Lineage (NCBI taxonomy): Eukaryota > Metazoa > Arthropoda > Insecta > Hymenoptera > Braconidae > Meteorus > Meteorus cinctellus. The sequence continues at coordinate 73,350 of JAPYZF010000070.1, forward strand.
CTAAAGTAAAACAAAGTCGAGAATTATGTCTCATTTTGAAACAATACTCAACCATTCCCAATAATTAAGAGTATTATCCAGAACGGTAAATATGTTTCAATGTTTCATCAAAGGGTATGCATGAATAATTAATGTCTCTAAAATATAATTAAGTGAACATTGGCGTGACTATGAAGATACGTATCGGACTATTATCCACATACATACACACCATCCGCCCGTTGTAAAGATAAATGAGTTGAAAGTCATTCAAACGTAACATATTATATATTACACACAGGGGTGGTTGTCCTACCGCGCTAAATTTAAATCTAAACTCAGTAACCCCCGCGCGCCAATTACACGATCGATAAGCGCATAAATTCGAGTCATGTACAACCCTCTAGCTTTATCTCTTCATATCAGGCAACGGATAGTACCGTTCTTTACATGCAATGAGTAACAAAATGTCCACGTATATGCGAATAGGACTCATAGGAGTAGTAGAAGAGATATGAGGGGAGTAGATGTGCGCAAGCTCTCTCAAAGCTTTTTCCAACCATTCTCGTTTGTTGGTCGCCAGCGCTTGAAGGCGCTGCTGTGGTCGCAGCTGCGACAAAACGAGCTTGCACACGCGAGGTAATAGTACTCAGAGCACCACCAATATAGAAAGCTCTCACCCATCAAAAGTGTATGTGTGTGTGTGTGTGTGTGCCTGTGTCTGTGTATGTATTTTCTCTTCAACGAATCCAATTGCACAATTATACACTTTACGAATCAATCATGCGTGGTGAAGTTTCGCTGATACAATTATACAATTGGCAATATTATAATATACAATTGTCGTCAAAAATAAACAATGCAAATTATAAAGAATTGATTGAATATGTTTAGTTTATAAACGCCCGCCATCTTCGAGAGTCATCGACGTCTTATCTTCGAATCTACACTACTGTAACAAATTTTATTTACTGTGCAATTCAGTGACATTAATGCAGTTGTTTGGTGTAGACAATTCATACATAATTATATCAATAATTTTCTAATCGTTGATCTAACATGATGTTTAATATAATGAATTCCTCATTATTTGCTATTTGAGATGATGAATTATTGACAAGAGAAAAAAATAGAGCTTATCCGATTATATGTCTGACGAATGGTGAAGTGGCTCTGGCACAAAGACCCCATACAGGCATCTGTTGTGTTATCACCAGAGCAGTGTAAAAACCATCAGATTGTTGCGAAGGATTTATGTTATCTCCCTTAGCCGTACACTGAAGCAGCACTTCAGAGGACTTAAATTTTATTGAACATTGAAAATTTCATTGAGACATTATTTAAACTTTCCGATAACAAAACTAAAAAAATAAAAATACGATAATAAATAACAAATTAACAAAATGAATCAAAATGTCAAGTGGTGATCACAAACAAGGATAAAATACTTCAATTAACTCTGATAGAAAATGATGATCCCAAATCCCGATTGAAACAACTTGAAATCTCAAGGTGAGTATCATCGAATATAACGAAAAAAAAAAAATATATCAGCATATTACATTTTTTTTTCTTTCTATTCTCTTCCCTGTCATAAAATCTTTATAAATCGTTTTTATAACAAACTAATAATAAAATCACCCGAGGTGAATCACAATTATTTCCGTGCATACAACATCCCGTTAATTATTGTACACAAATGTCAGAGAATAATTACCACTCGCATTATCGATGAAGTAAACATTTCTATACATACATATATATACACATACATATTGATATTCATACACAATGTATATAATCACGACTTCAGTTACAATTATGTGTATTTAGTTGTGTACTGCCTCCTATTCATATGAGCAAAAATCGATCCATATTTATCAGTACAAAACAATCGCGATATGTCATATAAAATAACTCTTTTTATTCATTCTATCTCATTCATTATCACTGTTTTTTTTTTATTTCGATAGTTGAATTTCCATGTTTTGCTTACGGATTATCAGACCGAAAGGGTCCGGAATTGCTCGAGGATCTAAATGGCAAAGCGAGAAAATAACATACAGAGATAAATCTAATAATATATATATATAGTTGTACGTTGGAACGACAAGAGAGGTCAGAGGGTACAATTGCATAATACTACTGAATCTACAGTGGTATTTCTAGCGTGAGCAAAAACCCTTTATCTCTCTTCCTCTCGCTCCCTTTTCTATATGGTACCACCTTTCGTGTCTATCAATCTGACTGTACACACAACACATATATATGTTTAAAAGTATATCAACGTACACGATATAAAAATGTGCATGGCGCATTGTGCCAGATGTCAACTCCATCAATTTTATGTATGCGAAATTGATAATGAAATGAATAAAAACAAATATTACATAGAGTTATAATAAAAAGATATATAAATATATTGACTACAAGAGCCGTGAGATAAATAATAAATTATTCCAATTGAGTGAATCTACCGCTGTTGAATATTTTTATTACATTTGCTTTCTTTTGTGTATGGTTTACGACAGTTATTTGCAATTCAATTGGAACAATGTATGCGAGCTCACGCGTTTTCCATGCGTATAATAAAAGCGACCTCAATATGTATAACATACATCGTTCATATGTATGTATGTGTCGCTATTCTCTCTCGCTTACTCTCCCTCGACTGTGCCGGAACTTTATTCCTGCACTATACTGAAAGACGACCGGATCGATGGTTACAATCTACTGCCCTATGCGCGCAAGCAACCGTTTACAAATCAACCCCTAAACCAAAAACGATAACATTTGAATTCGGAAGCGATAAATTATATCGAAGATAAAATGTATATTTATTATTAAAGCTCCTACTGATATGATAAAATGATCGAGCACAAATTTTTTATTGCATATATAATATATTCATAGACACACGAATACTCATAGAAATGGAATTGGATACATTCAAATACGCCATTGATAAAATTGTCATTTTCATATTTCATTTTTCATTCATTTCATTCTCTGTTTCGCACTCATGATGTAACCTATTGTTCCATCCGTTTCGCTTCACTCGCATATCGATAATTAAATATTTAATAGAACAATATTCAAGCCAATGAGTTTTCCAATTGAATAATAAAAAATCATACGGTCTGACGAGCACCCTCATCATCTATATCACAAATACATTAATCCAATTTCACGCCTGAAACTAACATTTTATTATTCATATTTTTATATTTGTGTCTTGTGTCTATTGTTTTTACAGAGCATTATGGAAGCCTCATTACCACGTCGAGCAATAGGGCTCGCGTGACAGAACAAATAACTTCTGGTGTTTTGCCGTATGTGAAGTCCCTTAATATAATACCGTGAGTCAAACAATAACATTCAATAAAACATAATAACAATAATTATAATTATTATCATTAACCATTGTATAAAGCAGCAGTCAAGGGCGAAAACGTGAAACTCGATAGTATGACGGTGATGCTGCTGCAACGTTTCGCCGCCCCGCAGCCGACGTACGTTATTAAAAATATTAAGCATACGTGCGATTATGAGGCTGATACTGGGTTGAAAACAACGCCAATTATTTTTTCCCATGAAAATAATGAGAATCAGTATCAAATTCAGGAACAGAAAAAAATCAACGACACTATCGTAACCAACATTGACAGCCACTACTGCAAAAATATCAAAAAGCAGAATTACAATAACAATAACAATAATAAAAATAAGAGTAATAATATAAACATAACAGTAAATCGCAGTGAGAAAGAAAAATTAAATAACGTCACTAATTCGTGTAAAGACGATAAGTTTCAATGCACGAATTCTTATTATCTTGGTAAAACTACCACCAACAATACCAGCAACAATTATAATAATAATAATAATAATAATACTAATAATAATAACAACATAAACATTAATAATAACGAAGCTGTGGAGGAAGAAGAGGAAGAATTGTTAGTTCGTGATAAATTTTCACGCAGACAAGAGACAATTACATCGAATACAACAGTAATCACAACGGGAACAGCAGGAACATCAGCAACATCGGCGTCACAAGGCCGATTTTTTGGTCAAGGTGTCGCGATGCGATATTATCGATTATGGATATATGCATGTAATATAGTCCTATTGGGAAGTGCACTTGGTTTCGCTGCAGCGGTTTTACGTACATTTGTTTTCTCTGGGGACCCAAGACGATTTCTAGTGCCAGGTGTACCACATGCATTCGATCCAACAGCTCTCTACGCATATCTCGCGTTAGCAACTCAACTGGGATTGGTTCAATTACTTGGTTGCATTGCAGCACGACGACTCAGTGCTCGTTTACTAAATATTTACTGGTTATTACTATTGGCATTGCTATTTGGTGATGTAATTATTGGTGTAGCTTGGGTGTTTCGTTATGAAAGGATGCGCGCTGAATTACGTCCAGCATTAAAGCTCAAATTGCAAGTGGATTACAATAAAGAATCACGATTTAGCTATCATTGGGACCGACTACAACGTGATTTTTCATGCTGTGGCGTTACTGGACCAAGTGACTTTGATAGTCAATTTTTACCACAGACATGTTGTCCTGACACAACATCAAATGATTATGGAATTTCAAGTAGTGGTATTGATATTATTAGTGATGGCAGTAACGATATACAAACATTAAATACAAACGAAACAAATTTATGTCGTCAGCCATTTGCCAATGGTTGTGAAGACTATTTAATGCATTGGTTGAGGAAAAGTGCAGATCTATTATTCGTCGTTGGATTTTGTGTTGTTGCATTTGCTAAACTTTGTTTTCTCGGTATACTCAGATATGAAATACGTGAGATGATACAAAAAATACGTTTATTACGTGAACCACCACCACCCGCATCATCACAATTCATTCAGTCATTTTGTCAGGGTGTACAAGCAACACCAATAACCACAGCTATAACATCAACCCACGGTTCATCAGCGGGTTTGGGTATGGCCACTCCAACAATGGCTGGTGGTGATATAACTTCAAACAACATTATGTGCAACTATGGTGGCTCCAGACGTACGACACTGCCAATTGTCGTATCATCATCAACAGTTACTAACAATCCGTCTAATTTCGGTACGACTAATCATTATCCAATAGTGTCGTCTGCCTGCTGCACCGCTTATTCAAGCACTAAACTCACACAACCGCAGATCATAGCCCGACACAATAACAACAAATCACTGGCATTGCAGGCTTCCTAAAAAACTGACAAAATCATAAATAAATTTTAAAAATGGTTCCATGGATAATATTGACTCGTTGCGTCCCTGTTTGTCGGTTAGTTATCCTTCCTACGCATCCATCTTGCATGCCATCTTCTTACTATATCGCGTGACTGTAATAAAATCATCATAAAAATCCTTTCAGCACTAAAAAATTCAGGACTTTATTAGTTCATCACTTGCATACAGTTCTATTTGATGACAGTTGAGTGCATTCGGGGAAAAAATACGGTTCTGTGAAAATATTTGACATGTTGATATATAATCCTCATCGAATTGGAACCGTATGAATAATTAATTTCATTATATCGCGTGACTAAAGCTGAAGGGGTGCATGGACTATTTTACGCCTTTTTGATTATTCTGTGCCAACTGGGCGTATCTCTTCATCTAAATACTTTTTATGTATATAATGAAATAAAAAGTCAAGGAGTCAAAGGGCCTTTTGTACTGCATGATGAAGAACATAAAAGTATTGTATTTTTTACGTCTTTGTTGTTGCACCAAGTTCAATATTTATGAAAGAAGTTGGAAGAATAAAAAGACGTATTAAAAGCGCCCCTTTCACAGTTTTCATTAGGGTGTATAATAACAATTCATTGATTATCAGTTAAATTATATTATTAATCAGAATTGAATGAAAACACACATTTACCATTTCCATGACAATAAATTACCCTTTCTTTCACTTATCTCCAAATTTCATCAAGCAATGAAAAATGAAAGCAGTTCCAACTATATTCAACTGATGAATCTCATTCTAGTCCTGTTTAATTTTGCATTTTATTCATGCGACCCTTTGAATTTATATTATGGCACAAATATACGGTTTAGTCGAGATTGAATTTTTGTCGAGGTATAAAAAAAATCCAAAGTCGAAAGGACGCATAACGTCGATGCGCCATCCTGCCATTAATATTTCAGCTGCGGAAAAAAAATCATTCATTAATGCAGGGAAAAGACTTTTATACTTTTATACCCTCTTTTCATGTGTTCTGTTGCCAAAATAGTAAAACATATTATGCCTCTTTACTTCCAGTCACGCGATATTTCTTCTACACATAAAGTTATTCTCAGCTATATTCATTCATAATACATAATTATCAAATTGTAATGACCTTTTGTATATAGCAATTCACATTGTGCATGATTTATGAACAATTACTAAGTTAGGAATGAATATTAAATAAGAAATAAAAACGATTGAAGTTGAGCTGATTTTTTTACAGGCAATAACGTTGCACTTTTGCCACAACAATTGAGTCAAGATTATGGGAACAAACATTCTTTGTTGTATACAAGTAATTTACAACAGGACACGGGTGCTGACAGTGATACTAACAGTCATTGTGCATTAATATTGGAAGAGACAACACCAACGCCAACTGCACGCAATTGCAATTCAACACGTGAAAAAAGTAATGGCAATAATAATTATGAAATGCATGAATTTAATAGTCGTTATTTATTATCAAATGGCGCTAGTCCACAAACTGGAATTAAAGTTGTTGGTCAAAATAGACGAACCTGACTATGGAGATGGTGGCGACGAGCGTCGAATCGTTTTTTATACAAAACCAATAGGTCTGTCGAGCTTTCTGCATTTTACAAGTAATCGTTATAATATTTTTGTATTTTTTCTTTCCGTTCGTCTGAGTGTGTGAGAAAACGAGCAAAAGTTAGATAGTGAGAGCTAAGAAAAAGAAAAAAACAACAAAACCAAAAAATATAAAAAAAAGTTATTCATGGGTTGTACATGATGAAGACTGAACGTGTCAAGTTCAGTTCTGCTGATGGTTATAATCATCCAAATAAAAAAAAAACATAAATATACAAACATACATACATATATAAATATATTTTCACCTATATTTTTTGTGACGTTATGTAGCCGTTGAGTTGTTGGGACGAAATCTATTCTATGTAATTAAAATTAGGATGCGGTAACAAAAGAATTAGTGAAAATACGTTTACTGCCACACACACTACACACACGTCGACTCTTCATAAATGAATAATAGATAGAAAAAAGCTCTCGGTAGTGAAAGAAATAAAATAATAATGAAACGTTTGATGTCATGAATAATGACATGAATTATGAAAACGACCAATATTAATATATTGATATTTAAAAGGACGGAATAGAAATTCAAAAACCAAAACCAAAATAAAAAGTTAATGAGGACCCAGTGCTCTCGCGATGGCACTTAAAGCTTGAAACGTAAATTGCGCTTTGACCCCAAATCAATGCAGATTGCATTATTATTATATATATGTATGTATACATACATATATACATATATACATATATACATATATACATATATATATATATATACATGTACAATTATGATAGTCGAAGTTAAAGGAGAGCGCGTACCGCAGATAGGCGCGCCAATAACTCGCGTCAGACTTGAAATATTCGCTCACTAATTTAACGGAAGATTGATGGATAGTATTCGCGTACGGCATAATTATGTTAAAATAATAAATGGAAAATTCAAAATGAAAGGCTTATTGATCTTGATTCTGAATCGTGAATTGAGTATCGATTTAATTTAAATAGTATAATCATATATACCGATATACAAACATTGACGTTTCAATATATAAATATAAATGAATGTATTTATTATTAAACAGATTAAAACGCTTTAATATCCGGACAATTGCACCCTACAGGCAATATTAAAATTTGGATTGCAAATATTAGCATCTCGTGAGTCGACCAATGTTTATTATTGATAAAAATAATTCGAGTGTATATTGGCAACTTAAAATATTCCCTTCATCTTCGAAAAATAAATAGATAAATTCATCTTCAACTAAGTATGGAACAGAAAAATTATTCACGCCAAAGAAAAAATAAATAAAAAACATAAAACTAAATACAGAATATTCCTACCACTCTTAAACGAATTATTCATATGTAGCCGATGCGTTACCTCATTTATAAAAAAAAAAAATTAAGAATAACTGTATATTATTAAAAACGAAAAACACGAAAAAAAAAATGAGAGAGAGAGAAACTGTTTTCAACGACGCTTAAATGAACATAATATACACAGATATTTAGAAAAAATGTTTGTAATCCACTTGATAGTATTATTGTCATTAAAAAAGAGAAGAGAATAACAACAAAAAACAACTAATGATATGCTCCGTACAAAATGAGTCCCATACATAGATAAGTGAATGAGTGTGCGAGATGGGAGCTTTAAATAGTGCCTGCTATAGAGAACAAGATGAGAATAGATCTATAACACTTGACTATATGTAAATTTACAGCTATAGTTAACTGGTATTTAGTTAAGTGAAAAAAACAATTAATGGAGGTAAATTAAAATAATTGTTATAATCGGAATGGAAAGTAATATGCGAATAGGAACTTCATTAAAGAAAAGAAAGATAAACCCAATAAGAACTATCGAGACTGCTTTCGTATACCCTCTTTGCTTTGCTTTTGTAAAAAAAAAGATCAATTAATAAATGAATAAGTTGAGAACAAGCGACAGTAATTGCGTGACATAAGTGAGAGGTAAAAGATACGCTTGAGTTGTTTTGCACGCGGGCTATCAGTATAATATTGATGAAAATGTTGAGAACAATGAACTCCAAAGGATTAAGATCTACATAAAACTAAACTATAAAACGCTAAACGTGAAATTGCATGTACATAAAAAATACAAAAAACGCATGCATGCATGTCTTGTACCAATTACTTAAACGAACAAAAAAATTCGCTCGTACATCATGTATGCGTATAAACACCTATTATTACTAACTATCATCACTATTATCATTACGAATAAAAATGAAAGAAAATTGGTTATTTAGTATATAGATGATTTTTGTCACTTACTTTCACCACTGGATCTTCAATGTGTAGAACTGTGTCTAAAACTGCCCCGCCTATCACAACAACATTTGGTTTTTCCCCACATTCATCTGCATTCGTAGTCGTTGAAACACTGTCATCATCTCTTGATACTTTGGACAATTCCACAGCTATATCCGCAGCTACTCGCGCATTATTCTCAATCAACACTTTATCTACAATGATGATAAAAAAAATTAGAGGGAATAATTGATGGATCCATATTTATATAATAAAATCATGGAATGGCAGAAACGCACTCGATGTTAAAGATTTTCCGCTAGTTAATTCTGAAACTCTCTTCAGAAGATAAGGCGTGACATCTTTGCCACAAATTCCACGATTCCGCAATTCTTCAAGTGCAATGTGAATAAATTTGTCGATCTCTAAAGGATCAATGGAAGATGACTCTGGAATCGGTACTGCGAATATCAAACCGGCATTGATTCCCAAATTCCTCTGAATTCTAATACACTTTGCTGCATCAATTGGTCCAGAAACTTTTGCAGGTGATAAAATTTTATCAGACGTCTTTGAACTGTAAAAAGCTGGGAATGTTTCAGCTTCGCCGACTGTCATAACTGGAACTCCAAGTGTTTCCTATCATACCAAACATCATTACGGTAAGTATAGGTAGGTAAACAATTTGTACAATATATAATTAGAACAGAAAACGAATTTTTTATCTAGAAAATTACCAGGAATTCAAGTGTCTTTGGAATGTCAAGAATAGCTTTGACACCAGCACAAACTACAGCGACTGGTGTTCGTCCAAGGACAACCAAATCTGAGCTAATGTCGAATGTCTCTTGTGCGCCACGATGAACACCACCAATTCCACCAGTCGCCATTACAGAGATACCCGCAAGATGAGCTATTGTTACTGTTCCACCAACAGTGGTTCCACCACTGACTCCAGCCGCAACAATTGAACAAATATCTCTTTGAGAACATTTCAAAGCTCCTTTTGGACCGTTAGCTTCTAATGCGAGTCGATTGATTTGTTGTTCATCCAAACCAACATGAATCTTGCCATTAATAATACCTATTGTTGCTGGAATAGCACCCTATTAACCAATGAAATAAAATTAACTGTTCAATTTGAATTGATAATTTTACTTGTTAAAAAATCATTTTACCTACTCGTTCTCTCACAACAGCCTCTACCCTCATAGCAGTGTTGAAATTATCTGGATAAGGCATACCATGTGTTATAATTGTCGATTCTAACGCAACAATCGGCATATTGTTGCTTTTCGCCGATTTAACCTCATTACCAAAAATAAATTGATTATTGAACAATCTATTTGAGATCAAACTGATACGCGGATGCATCCAACGTCGGTGTTTACAAATCTTCATCATCATATTCATTATTCTCAGGTTTATTCTTTTTCTATACTCGCTTTATACGCTGGTGAACAATTTTCATATACAATTATTTATCAATTCGGGGAGTTATCATCGATCCGTTAATCTTGGTGAATGATATCCACAGAATTGCGTTTTATTTGAACACTGAAGCAATGGCGTCTGCGGTTTGTGGCCATATTCACTCTGTATATGCATCTCTTTCAAAGTTGGCGCCACTTTTTTGAGGTTATAAATGCATTTGCGTGTAAAAATATTCGAATGTATGTGTTCGATGCCACACATGCAACTCCTATGTTGTGTAATATGGACAGGTATCATAAATACAAGTCAAAGATCGGCTGGGTCACTCAAATCCGGTTGAATAACCGTGAATATATGTACATTGTAGATACCTACAGCATTGCCGATTATCATCGAAGCACAGTGAATAAAAGAGCATGCAAATGATGATATTATAAATACATAAGACTGCTAAGTCACTGGGAAAATAATATCTGTATTAGTCAATCTCTGATTGTTGAAGCAGATACTCTTCCAATCGTCAAAGAAGGAAAGTAGATAAGTAAATATGGCAGGGAAAGTGGAGAAATCTACCAGTGGTTCCGGTGGAATTGGAAAGATTTATCTCATTGCTTACAATGCAATTTTAGTTGTTGGGTACGTTGAGATAAAATTAAATAATTGAATTCCTTTCCTCGCCAAGTGTAGAATTTCACAATTTACCTTATTCATATTTCAGTTGGAGCTATGTTTTGTGTCTTCTCGTAAGAAGTTATTTCACGAATGATTTCAAAGGTCAAAGTCTGTGGGATACTGTACGTTGCTCATTGCTCATTTTCCAAAACGCAGCTGTGCTCGAGGTTTATTATTCTCATCATGAATATGACTTTTCTAAGTTTGTTATGTGAATACATTCATATTAATCCACTTCTCTCCATAATACGCAGATTGTTCATGCAGTGACTGGATTGGTACGTTCAAATCCAGTTTTGACTACGTTCCAAGTTTTTAGTCGGGTTATGGTAGTTTGTGGAGTGTTATTAGCAACACCATCTACTGCCGCGGCAGCCTCTATTGGCTTACCAATTGCGTTACTGGCCTGGTCAGTCACTGAAATAATACGTTATGGATACTATTTTGCTAATCTCATATCGTTCGTGCCAAATTTTCTCACGTGGTTGAGGTAAACTGTCTAACGTTGATTAAATCAAACTTGAATATCACCTCACTGATAACATAAACATTGAAACTTTCGAATTATTCCTAGATATACAACTTTCATCGTGCTTTACCCAATTGGAATAACTGGAGAATTGCTCTGCATTTATGCAGCGCAAAACTATGCCAGTGAAAATCCAGATGACTGGAGTTATTCATTTCCTAATTCATGGAACTTTACATTCAGCTACAATTACCTTCTTATCATCGTCATGCTGCTCTACATTCCACGTAAGTTGAAAGTTTATGATCGTATATTGCATACATTCTTATCCTTGAACTTTATTTTCCAGTTTTCCCACAATTGTATCTCCACATGTTTGCATTGAGGAAAAAAGTTCTAGGTAAACCCACCGCCTCAAAGACGGAGAAACTGCATTAAATTTAGACTTCAATATATATGTACGTGAATTTCTAGAATGGAAATAACGTATTCTAATTATATAACGTAATTAACATATAATGTGTGAAATAAAAGTGGTACAAAATTTTTGGATAAACCGATTCCCGGTTATTTTCTTTTATTTAATCAATCCCATCATATTGTATAAAATGAAATTCAAGCCTGGTCACCAGTTGGCATCGACTTGATGATATCGGAGTTACCAGGGTCTGTGATTGAAAGTGTGCACACCCTGAAATATTTTCCGCAGGCTGTTCCCAACTCAATATTGTTGCCGGTATAATGGTGAACACCAGTTTTAGCCAACATAGCGTAGTATTCAATCTCCGACTTCCTATTATCAATAAATATAGAAACAGGGATTAATAATGATTTCTGTAACAATTCAACTTTGATACAGCCTCGTGTGCACTCACAAGCACAATTTTTTTGAGACTACTCCGCAGGACTCCTACATATTATTTGCGCAATTTGAAATGACTGTTTAACAATTGAGCATTCTATCACAACTTGAATTCATATTCTTTCATTTTCATGAACCATACAAAATTAATTATGAAATAGAGACGTGAGAAAGAACGAACATGCAACAATAATTTGTCAATTTCAAATATTGCACAATTTAACGAGGAGGTCTACATCTCAGTCTCACCTTAGAGGCGGGGTATTGTTGGCAATGATGACGAGCTTAGCTTTGCCCTGTCTGAGTGACTTGAGCGTCTGCTTATAACCTAGAACGTATTTTCCAGATTTCATGACGAGAGCCAATCTGGAGTTGATGCTCTCCATCGCCTTTTTCTATAAATTATCAAGAATAAACATTGGATATTAGAAATTGTTCTCAATAATTGCATCTTTCATTTTGAGGTTATACATTGCCACCACGTGGTGACTAATTATTTGATTAACATACCTGTTTCTTTTGTGCAACCATTTTGATAGTTTATTGGGTCCTATAAAGTCTGCAATAAAAATTACTTATTAATATTCTTCGTTACTGACTGCATAATTGACTTCAAATTGTAACAAAAAGTGATTAAATTCTTTATTATTTACCTGCAGATAGACAACCGATGTCCTCTAAAGTCGTCCCTCCAAAAGAATGGGCTTGGGAAAAATCTCGTGAATCTTCGGCTTTTTCCCCTTCCATCATATTTGTGTGAGATTCCACCAATCACGTTCGGAGTAGTTGAACTGCACATACGACTACGCCAAGAAGAAGTAGTTCCTCCAACAGTATCTGCGCATGCGTCAAACAAAAGTTATTGAAATTAAATATTTTTCCAAAAGTAAAAATCAAATCTCGTAATACACTTTCTAGGGGTGAAACATTATCTAAAGCTAATGTTACGCTACTCATACGAAAACCAACAACATGATGTTGTTATAAAAACACGGCTATGTCAATAGAAAGAAAAAAGAGGGGCAACCCGTTGATTTACAGTTTATGCCCCGTTGTCAAGACCATAAACTCACAATGATAAAATTTTGAACCATCTTATACGACGGCGCCACAGGACGTGCAACGTTTTCGAAACCCTGAAACAATCGATTATCGATTTACAAACAATAATCAGTCTCAAAAAATGATTCATATGGCCAAATGATATTCTAATATTACAGATTCTGATTATTCAATTTAAAATTATTTTTAATGCAATGACGATCATGACAAATTACTTTGTTACATCGGATCATTCAGCGCCTATCCAACAGCCGCCATCTTGTGGAATCACATATAACATTTGCGCGGGTCATTACGAAACCGATAATGTAGACTCATCAAGCAGATTGTTAAATCTGGATATAAACCCGAAAATACGACGCATTTTCCGTATCAGTAATTGAATTGAACGGCTACAAGATACAGAATCTAATTTTCCTTATCATTACATTGTCATTATAACCTAAATCATATTGCAATCACGAAAGTACACTGAAGAGCATAATGTTCACCGCTCGACGATCTCTTTGTTGAGACATGAAAAAAGACAGATGAAAAAAAAAATTGAAGAAAAAATACCTAGTCTTTGTGACGTGGATTTCAAACGTGGATATAACTCAAATGATTATTTAAACTAAACTCGTATGAAACACAACAGCTAGTTGTATGAAGCTCCAGTGACAACAGCTAGAGGTATCGAATTCGAATTCCATTTACATTATAATTTTTATTTACTTCAATGTTAAAAAGGCAAATTGATCAATTTCTCTTATTATTTCTCGTCTTTCGTAGGCTCTTATACAATCCTGAATTATCTAATCGTATATTTGTAACCTAAATGAAGAGTTCATCCATAAATTTGTACAATGGAATTGAAATGTACAGTGCAAAAATACGACTGGGGCAAGAAAGGAACTGATAGTATTGTTGCGCAATTGATGAAAGCTGCTCATGATGATTTCGAAGTAGCAGAGGATCAATCTTATGCAGAATTGTGGATGGGCACGCATGTTAATGGTCCATCATATATAAAGTCTACTGGAGAATCGATTGAGAAATATATTGGTGAAAATGAAGCTGTTCTAGGTCAAGATGTTATTAAGAAATACGGAACATCTCTACCTTTTCTCTTTAAAGTACTATCAATTGGAAAGGCTTTATCCATTCAAGCACATCCGGACAAAGAGCGGGCTGAGAATTTGCACAAGCTTCATCCAAACATATACAAAGATCCAAATCATAAGCCTGAACTTGCGATAGCATTAACAAAATTTGAAGCACTTTGTGGCTTTCGTCCTGTTTCGGAGATTCAATATTTTTTGAAGATTATCCCGGAATTGCGTATTGTTATTGGTGAAGAGATAGCGAATGATTTTGTAGGCTCGGATGAGGCTAATTCACAAATACACTTGAAGAAATGTTTGCAAGGTCTTCTGACGCATCATGCTGATTCACTGCAAGCACAATCAATCAATTTTCTTGAGAGGTTATCACAAATGGGTATGATATCTATAAATAACTATTGGAAATCAACAGACTTAGCAAATGAATTTATAAGTAATCGTTTAATTGCCAATTCTCTAGATGAATGTAGCAGAGAAGAATTGAATGCGAGCTTGTTCGAAAAACTACATTCGGATTTCCCGTCTGATGTTGGTTGCTTTGGAATTTATTTCTTGAACTTGATTAGATTACAACCAGGAGAAGCATTGTTTCTTGCTCCAAATGAACCTCATGCTTATTTATCTGGTGGTAGGAATCTTGTTTTCTTATTTTTCCTAGTGGAATCATTGATCATTTTGCATATATGATAGCGTATGTATTCCATTCCAGATTGTATCGAATGTATGGCTTGTTCAGACAATGTTGTTCGCGTTGGTTTAACACCAAAGTTGAAAGACGTTCCGACATTAATTGAAATGTTGACGTATAAATGTGAGCCAGGAGTAGCAAAAAAATTTAGCCCAGTACGTCGAGATGAATATTGTCAAGTGTTTCGACCGCAACCGCCTTTTAATGATTTTTACGTAGAAAAATATGAATTTCCTGAGAATTGTGGAGCAATGGACTACGAATTATTACAAAATAAATCTGCTGGAATATTGCTGATGATTGATGGTGTGATGACAATAACAACGACGAACACAACTGATTTATTAATCCAGAAAGGCTCCGTAATATTTCTTCCAGCAAATGAGCATGTCGTGGTGAAAAAACGTGATATCAATATTCGGACATTGTTTTTCATGGCTTTTACGAATATCTAATAAATAAACGAAAATTTATCACAAAAGTAAATTCATTTTATTATTTTTTTCATTTAAAAAAAAAAACAATATGCATTAACTTGAATCATCTGAATCATCCTGAGACTTTCCAACTGCAGATGAATTCCCACCGTCACCAGATTTTTCATCTTTATTGTAATGACGATATTCCGGCTTTAATTCCCACATATTTCTATGGGGATTCTTCAAATTATAATTGCAAACTTCATTGAGAATTTCTTTCAAATATACCTAGATGAAGTGGAGTAAAGAATAATTGATCAAGAATTCATTTTCATCAGTGACAATTAAAAATGAAAAAAAGTACCAATACTTACAATGGGCTGTCGCGTTATTTTGACTAAATCCCTGATATTATAATACTGATGCTTCTCAAAAGCTGCAAAAAGCATATCCATAACTGAGTCCTTATCATCTCGCATCTTCTTGCCCTCTGCTTTCTTTTTCTCAGCATACTCAATCTAAAATCAATTTCAATTACAGATTTATCCTAGAAATATATTAAAGTTTGAATAATTTATTCATAGTGAAATAATTACTCACATTGTGTTTATGATCAGAGACAGGTTTGAAATTTTGAACGACCCTGTCAAGTTGCTGCATTTGCCTTACAGGCACTGAGGCACGTTTTATACTTTGTAATTTCAATTTCATATAACAAGTATCAGCATATGGACGACATTCTAACTTTTGAACAATCCTGCCCTCCATATATAATTTCTCAGCCTCAGGTACAATCGAATCAGATCCAGTGTTAGCTGAACATTACAAACCAGTACAAAATTCATTAATTCCCAAGATGCAACAGGCCCGCTTCAAAAAATGAATAACCTGTTATTTGGTTTGGAATTCCCAAATATTGTCTCTAAATGTAAACGTCACTCAGATTCCCTGACAACGATGAATAATTATATAATTAAACGTACGTGATATATGTGAAAAAACTCCAAGCATTTGTCGCGTAACAGTGCTAACATCTAATCTATGTTGCTTGGGTATATCTTCTTCGTTTGGATCTTTCAAAGCCAAAACAGCTTCTGATAATTTCAATGAAACTGCTGCTTTTTGTCCAGGATTTCTAAAAATCAAAAATATTTATAAATACATAAATTGCAGCTTCGACATAAACAATATATCCAAAAACACTGTAATAACAATTGAAAAATAAAATTACTTAGTTATTTTAAGTTTTCCAACTTCGATATTCCCTGGAGCTTTCTCCCATTTATTCGCAATATATTTAGGCACTTTAACAAGCCACACACCACGTCCGGCATTGCTCAAATCCAAATCTTTCTCAATGTGAGTTGGTGGTGTCGCCATTTCTTATAAATTTATATATTTTTTAAATTGGAATGCGAAATAACGAACGTAGCCAGTTCAGCGTACGTCCCGACCTGTACAAGTAGTTGAAGATACAAAATGGACAATATTCTTGTTAAATAAATGAAAGATAGAAAAGATGTATAAATAAAAGTAACGGATTGCTGTGGAGCTACTGCACTACTGCACATGTAGGCACTTTCCTTTACAAGCTCTTGTTGAACACTACGTGAATCTATCACTTTTGTTCCACCGATTCAGCTGTTCACAGCTGACAATTAGCCATCGTCAATTCGTCAAACATGAACAAACAAGATGCACCGAATGCAGGCCCTTCGATTGAGCTCTTTTTGAAATCTTCAATGTCATTGGCAGGATTGATTGAGCATTTATAGATTGAGCTCTATCAGGAAGTGTCTTAATAGACTAGTGGCGCTTAATGTTTTCGAATTTGCCTGCTAGATGGCGCTACAGTGAAATTCTCAACTTCAAGAAGTCGAATTGTGCAGATTGTGTTCAAATTGTCTCAAGAAAATATATATTTTGTTAATATAACTCATATAAATTCGTAAATATTAATACGAACAGGTAGGGTCGATTACTAAATATTGAATTTCATTCTGTCAATTTTAAATTTGGTCGGTAAAAATCTGATTACTTTGATGTACCATTCGTCGGTAATACAGTGATCCGAATTCTCTAAATATTATTGTTATATTTCGAATGAATGAAATGGATGTAAATAAATATGAGATGAATTTCTATTTCTCTTTCGTGAAGAATTTATTTGAGTAAAATTAGTCCTAGGGCAATCATGTCAGGCCATTAATCTACAAGCCAAAATTAATGAATTTGTGATTGAGAGGAAAAATTGTATTTTTCACACTTCTCTAAAAGCGAGAAATTCCGGTACAGATCAATACAGCTGTACATCCATACTGTACACTTACACATTATATGTACTTATATATAGTAATATATACGATTTACTTGACTTAATATATATATTTAATACATTATACAATCATACCCATACAGATTTTTATTTATTATAATTAATAATTTGTAACATTTTTTTCCCGGCATTTTTTTAATTCTTCAATAAGACTTTTAACAAACCTAGTATTAAGTTTTCATTATACGTACTTTCAATGTGCGATCAAAAATCTTCATTAATTATCTTTATTCTTTATTCTGGTTGTTCTTTATTTGATTTTGAATTATCATCCAACAATTAATTATATTCCTAATCATTTCCAATTCCATTATATGGAAATAAGTTAAAATCATTATTTGCTACTGTACTATCGCACATCTTCAAATTTATTTTTATTCGAATGAACGTGGCCGATGATTTTTGGCACAAAGAAAAAATTCATGATCGCACAACGCCTATTATATTATTGGATCATTGACATTATAATTAAAATTTTCATATTGTTGCTTTCACTCGATTGTATTACTATCAAACCATTGCTGTATATGTGTATATATATATATTGAAGTAACAGGCATTTATTGTGAAGAGAGTTAGGATCTTATATTGCAAATTAATTCATTGAAACTCAAAATTGGCCCCTACATCATTTATTATTACATTTTTTGTCTCAATTTCATGATGATATCGAAGTACAGATGTTCCATGCTAAAATTATCTGACATTTTTCACTGACATTGTCAATATTTTTTATTGTCGGGGAAGGGCCCATATGAATTATTGTCAATTATCGACGATTTTTGTATAGATACATAATTAAAGTTTCATATACATGAAAATACAGAGTAAACATGGAAAAAAAGAAGAAAAAAATTGTTTGATCCTGTGCTAAATATTTTTATCATTCTGAGTAATTTCATTTACTGTGGGAGACAGCCTGTGACTTCATATTCTATTAGCAATGACTTCATTTTATACGATGATGAATAATAATCGATAGCGATTAATTATTCTGAATTGGTGCGGCAAACATGAATACAAATATTAAATTTATTTTCTGCAGTTAAGAAACAAATTCCCATGCTTTAGAATATTATCGTAAATTTTTCTTTCATCTAAGGTGTGATATCGACGTGCTAGATTTTTTTCTATTAGATATTTTCTTCTCATTTTATAAGTGTCTCCATCCAAACTTTCATCGAATAAATTTATAACCCAAACAATAAAATTCATTCTCCTCTCTTTTTTCCTAACAGCATTTTCCCACGCAAATTTAGATTAATTTTAATTAATTATATCCAAATAGTCCTTAAAATCATGAATTATTCTGCCCTTATTATTCGTTTTTACTTTTAAAGCTTGCGAGTTGTGGAGATTGTACACATGAATATTAAATCTCAAATATTCTCATTTCATTTTCGAGTGTAAACAGTATAACTTTTACGACAATTAATATTCATCTATATTCAAAAGCTCATACTAATAATAATAATAATAATAATAATAATAATAATAATAATTGAAAATAAAATAAGTATAAGTATAGTCGGGACAAATTTGATAAGAATATTTTCCAGAAAAAAAATATTCTATCCTACATTTTCCAATAGCCACAAATAAAGCATTGTTTACGTGATAAAACCTCGGCTCTCGATGCATTTTATTTACTTATATGTGTATGTACATATGCATCTACGTGCAATGTTTCATTTTTATTTCATATTTTTCCACAATTATTCTCCTCGTATAAATATAAGTTATTCCCCTTAAGATATTAAATATTGATGGCTTTTATGATCTGTTAGTTTACGTGAATTTTGGGCGAAGATTATCTCGTATTTCTGTTTTTCATTAGTAATATTTATCTTTTGCCATTGAATCCTTGTTTATAATGATCGATTTATTTTGTTCATTCAATAAACATAATTTCATTTACCACACCTTATGATTTTTAATTATTTTCTTCAGTTTGCAAGCTACGTTTTGTTTTTTTTGCCATTGGATGGTTACACACAAATGTGATAATTTACATATATGTATTATTGATTAATCACAGTGCAGAGAAGATTGAAAGGATTATTCAAACTAATTCGATACAAAATATGTATAATACAATGTTAATGATAAAAGAAAATGTTTGTATAAGAACATTGAGAATGAAAACGGAGATCAATCAGAGAAGACATTTTTTTTTCTTTTAGTTGTTATTTCAGATTGTTTTTCCTTACACCGCAACATCAATAAACAAATCAGTATTCAGACACAATTAGAAAATAAAAATTTGGTAGAATATTTACACATATCGTCTTAATCACTACGAATTTGAATTTTTATATCTCCATTCAGTTCAATAAGATTTTATTTTCTTTTTGTTTATTCTCATCACACGCATTCTCATTTTATTTCCATTTTTATTATTATCATCATCAGAATTATCATTACTAGCTTCTTCTCCACTACTATTGCTCCATCTTGTCAATTATTCTTTTTTTTCTCCAACATTATCATCCAGTTATAATTTGTTTTTGTTTTCGTATGCACTATTGATGCGCTGGAGAAAATGCATATGCATAATAATCCTAAAATTGTTCAACACACTCTGTACATTCTTTTTTTTTATCGTTCATTTTTTCCCTTTTCCTGTTCGAGATATTGTGACAAAAGGCGTGACGGTCAATATCCATCCGCACTATTGTCAGCTAAAGGTGTGACAAAATCAATTATTTTCTAGTTTAATTTATTCTAATAATAACGCATTCCCATATGACTGTCGTAAGTGATTGGAGAAAAATGCGGAAATATTTGTTACTCTGATGCTTTCTCATCATACCTACCCTAATTTTTTTTTTCTTTTCGAATTCATTTGTTGCTTACTAAGATCTAGGAATAAATATAAATATTCTTATTGATTAAAGGTCCTTTGTATGAGATACTTTCCGTGAATCTTGACTTATTTGCTGTTTTTTGAAAATTATTTTTGTGTTCCTAGAAATTATTTCATTCGATGAAATAGGAAATTCCATCGTTTGAAATATTCTAATGCACGGTGAGGCAAATTTTCATAATGAATTTCGACAATAGATTCAGTTGGAATTATTTGGTGTCTTTTTGTTTTTTTCAGCGACATTGAATATATGGATTACCAATTTTCAAACCATAATACTGGCGATGTAAATAAAATGAGACGGAGTAAATTATTTATCCAGAATATCAATAATTATTTTCATCAAACATAAATTCAGGCCTTCCGTGTATTAAAAATTCTATGAGCACGAAAAAAAATTTGTAAGCTTGTACCATATACGTATTATCTATAGAAATATTCGTGCAAAATTTCCATTGTTATATAGTTGATCAATGTATTATTAACATTATCATTAATATTAATATTATTTTCTGTTTTATTTTGCATCATTTGTGTTGGCGTAAATTGCTCTTGTTAACTTAAAACTAATGGATTCGATCATCATAATGAAACACAATGGATTAATTGATTAGTTATTTTTCGTGTTTTCTTCCCCTTCGTAATTTCGTTTGCAATTGCTGTTGCTCTTTTTCGTGTTTATTTTCCATTTTTGCAGTAAAATTTATCGTTAATTCTGCTAAGATATTTATTTATAATTAAATAATTGTTGCATTGTTAGGGCATATTTGGAGACAGAGGTCGACCCAGATCTAATGCCACACGTTGTTAATAATTCAAATAACTTTCATTTTCTTCCAATCGTAATAACCGTAATGATTAATTGAATGTATATGGTCTCATCATTTTCTCTTATCAATTATATTAAATCGTGATATCATTCTGCGTCATATAGGCGCGAATTAAATTATAACATTAAACTTAAGTTTTAGCTAAGTGATATAAGTGCAGGAAATAATTACATGCGAATTCCACAATTTGATGAAAAAAATTGGAAAAATATTCACGAATGTGTGTGAGTGTATTTTTCTCGTGTGCATTGAATTCAATTCATTCCATAAGCGTTTAATTGTTTTATTTTGTTTATTCATTTATTTATCCTCTTTTTTCTCGTATTAGTTTTGTTTTTTTCAGCATAAGCGTAATCGCTTTTCTCTCATTAAAGCCTCGTTTTTCTTTTTTTTCTCAATGCCTGACATTAGATTCGGACTGACAAACAGCATTTTCAAATAAACAAATCATAAAAATAAAATTAAAATACAAATAGAAAGAAAGGCAAACAGCAGCATTGTGTCACATCATCATCACATTATTCGTCATTCATACGGCATTCTACGATGATTGTGTTTGTCCACATCGAAATCTGCATCATTTTGGCTATGTTTATTCTTCATTCTTATACGAGAGTTATGATTGAGTTCGTTCCTTATTATTTACTTTATGTGTTCCATTGTTTCTCCACGTTACAAATTGAAAAAAAAATTACATCAAAATATGAAGAGCGTAAAATTTGCAGTGGCCAATTTTGCGTCATTCGAAATACTAACGATGTCGATAAGGGAATTGTGATGGAGAACTATTATAATTATTATATAATGAATTAATCAGTAATGTGGTATACGAGAGTTTAATTTTTGTTTTGCAATTAAAATTACGTAATTGCATGATTTTTCTATTTTCCCTACTCACTGTCTCTCTCTCTCTTACCCCCTTCATTTCTCACGCATCCCCGAAAAGCCATATATGCATACTTATACATGTAATGTGCAAGACATAATTATTGTGATTACCGCGATTATATACAAAATGAAGTTTCCCTTTATCTCTTCATATAACAAGCGCACATGAATTTGTTGTTATTAACATAAATATGCACGAATGTAAAATTGTACAATTATATCAAGAGAGATTCATTGATCTCTCAATTCTCTTTCATGCTCGATTGGAGGTGTCTAAGAAGGCAAAAAATAAGCGTAATCATTACGTCATATAGCGAAATATCACCGAATTCCATAAATGGTGGTAATTTATTTCGTGTTATCGACGTTTAAAATTAAATGGGACGTGTCTATGAGAGATATGTTTTTTTTTATACATCACACGAGAGATAGCAGCTTGATTTGTTTTCATCCCAATACATAATCACCTGAATATAAATCTAAAACGTGATCTCAACTAAGAAACAAAGCACCTCATTTTCTTTTCCATTTCGAAAATTCTACCTCACTAAAAAGGAGCGAAGTATATTTTTCGTGTGCTCATTGTTTTTCATTTTTGTATCCCATCACAGTGTTAACAATCACGCATAAAATGCGGAGGAAAATTGGCCACCGCAGGTGTAGTAAAATTTATGTATTTTTTAATTTTTCATCTTTCGTAATATTCTCCTAGTCTTCTTTTTTCTTTGTCGTCAGAAAAATCCGCAGATATGCCCATGACAATGGCATCTACATTTCTTTTTGTTTTTTGTTTCTAAGATGCAATAGTTTAGGTATTGTATCAGGAAAATTCGCAGTAATGATAGTAATAGCAATAATTGTTGCACGGGTACACTATGACACACACATTTTTCTTCTATAATGTGAGAAAAAAATCGACGGTACGAATTTATGCAAAGTACATCACCTTTTTCGTATCTGCATGAACAGTTATGGCGCGTGCCATTGCACCCGGTGTTCTATCTTCACTGCAACCTGATTGATGAGATCCTTCCCCACTAAAAACAAAAAAGCACATGGAAAAATAATTCATAAACTGTGTCTATATTTTTCAATATTTCCTTCAGTTATTTGTCAGAAAAATTCAGTCATGTAACTAACCTGTCATGCTCCTTTTCAACAAGATGATATCTCGCACGGAATGCAACTAAATGTGCATAATAAGCTGGCGCTGGTATACTAACTGAACGCGTACACCTCACGTAAGTGTGACACAATTGATAAGTCAAACATTGCAACTCATCACTCTCAAAGCGGTTATCATCCCATAATACATGATAATGTGATGGTCTTGATGTTCCTTGAATACCCTGATGACTGCACAAATAAAAATCAAATTCAGTTGGATGTACGATGCTAACATCAACTGTTGTTCCTGCAGGTATATTTCCACTCTTTCCACTTTGTTCTTTTTTGTCAGCGCAAAATAGTCGTGTATGATGTCGCTTTTGCACGACAATGAATGTGATTCCAGGTTTATAATCTGACTCAAGTTTAATACACGCTTCACGTATTGCTGTTAACTCATGCTGGAGTACATGTAAAAACTGCCCCTCTGATACACCATCACGATATATAATTATTCTCACGGGTTTATAGCCACCCGTGCTCTTGTAAAACATTAATAATAGTTCACGGACCATGGAACTAAACTCTTGTATTATCTCCTGTCGATGTTGTTGAACACGAACAGTAGCTGCATAACGTGACGGATGAGCATCAACACTACCAACGACTGCAGCAATACTCGGTTTTTTATTATCACCGGCTGGTGGATGAGTTACATCAGCACCGAGGAATATCACGGGCTCATTGAAGACTTTCGGTCTGATACTTGGCACCAGAATACTATTTATTCCACCAAGTTTCACATTGATTTTCAAACACAAATTCGATAACGTTTGCGGTGAAGTTTTATTTACATTTTTTGCTTGAACACACTGTGTCGCCATTCCTAATAAAGTATCACCCACTCTTTTCACTTCAGCTGAAATGGAAAAAGGAAGAATTGGTCAAAAAGTCGATAAAAACTACAAAAACTATGCTAGAACAACAGTATCGAATTCTGTTATGGGAATACGTTCGTCAGAAAGTGATGAATGAATTCAAACTCACCGTAAACTGGTGTTTTTCCCGGCAAGATAACACACACAAGTTGTAGTGCTTGGAAAGTGGATTTGAGATAGCGAAACATCGGTTCGACTTGATCTGGACCAGTTGCATACTTGCAGAAACACGGTTGGCCAATAATTGGCATCCCCGCGTCATTACTAATTTTTTGTAGCTGCGTTGTGAAGGTTCGTAATGCGTCGTCTCTGACCGTTCTCTGTGGTGCAAAACAAGCGATTGCCCACACACGGATTTCTACACCTGTGTAAAATTGCTTTCCTCGCATATCCCATACTCCAGAGTTCGGTAAGGCTTGCTGTTTAGTTTGTCCACTGAGTGAGCTTACACGTCCACCATATTGAAGTTTAGGCGGTGGTAATATACGACCACGAACCTCCACCATGTTATTTGAAATTGACAAACCAAATTCCTTCACGTATGAATCATTATTGAAATCCGCACGACGAACAAGATTATTGATTTCACGTTCTCTATCAGGCGCTGAACGTGCTGTGGCTTTAATCATCGTCGAAGTCTGCATGTCTGTGAGTTTCTTGATGCAACGTTGACCAGCGACAATATTGCAGACCTGTATTGGAAAAAATAAATAGACAATATTAGAACATTATCCAATAATTTCAAGCTGCGCATAGGCATAGAAAATTGAATAATTTCTACCTCAAGTGGCAAATAAGTATGTTTGTGTTCCTGTCCAACTTGAAGGCACGGTAAATGTGGATAACGAAGTTTCATTTTGTATTTGTCTAAAAAGTACTTGGCAACGGTGCATTCAACAGTCTGTCCATTTTCAAGTTGCAATGGGAATGATTGCATTTGGGCAGGTTTACGTGTTACATTGCAAACACGATATTTACGACGCATCGTACCACAATGTGTGATTTCAATTTTTAAACCCTTTATCTCTTTGGTAAATTTAACTCGCTGTGAATCAGTTAGTGGTTTCCTCTGTTCATTAACGTCTCGTATATCCAAAACCTCACACATGAATTCAATCACCGGCTGTGCTTTATAAAATGCTGTTGCTGATACATCAATATTTAACATCATTTTCCATTGTGACGGTCGAACAGATTGATGAAAACCAAACCATACTTCTCTACCACCACCCAAAGGATGATAATATCCATCAGGTGTACTGAAAAATGATCTACCAACTGGAGTATACGTCATTGATGGTAAATGTCTCATCACAACATCAAGTGCTAAGATTGCATCATATGGAATCGTTCGTGTACGCCCCTCTAAGGCTTCTTCCAAGGCATACAACGAAACTTGTGTCAACCACTTGATAGCAACACGAAATACACGGTCTTTGCCTTCACCGGGCAATATCACTTCTAATTCTAATTTATCATTGCCAATTGGCAATAAATCTCTTGTGTATAAATTGTTTCTGCCATCGAATACAGGTTTGAGTGTACCAAAGATTTTACTGTATGCATGTACCATTGTCTCAATTATCTCACGATTCACTTTACGTGGACATTTGTCCGGTTGTATATTAACATCATAATGATGGACATAACCCCTTGGCATACTTATTTGAAAGTGATTAGCTTTTAAGCCAATGGTTCGTCCCTCTCGTCCAATGTTTGGCCTCCGGGGGCATGTAAACACTGTAATTGAAAATATATTATATTTATTACACCTCCATAAAATTGTACAGCGTCACAACAATGATTTATCCATATTATTAAATGTCTATTGTCATAAAGAGAACTAATGACTGAAGGATTTACATGAAAATTATTACCTGGCAGATCTGGCGGTTGAGGTGGTGTGTGTGTCTGCTGCGAGGGTACAAGTCCTAACGTACTTGATGCAACAGCACTGCTGCTTGCAGCTCCTGCAGCTCCAACAGCCGTGCTCGTTGTGGGCCCAGGTGGGGGGGCTGCAATAGACAATGAAAAATGTATGTTCAACCCTCTTAATATTCCCAACTATAACATTACAATTTTCATTTTAATACTCTCACAATTTCACATGAATCATTGGACAAATATTCCTTTTCAATCATTTTCAATTGTAGCATGAAAAATACTATTATCATTGTCGACTTATCAAAATATTATCTTCCAAATACAAAAATAAATGAGATTGCATGTATACTACGAGTTAAAAGTTAATAACAATATGAGTGGCATATCAACATTTTGAATTGTGGGCATATCAAATATGATGAAATGTATAATTATCGGAAATGAAAAATTATCGAGAGAAAAATGTGTTGCAATATATCTGTATTTCATTGCACGCATATATATATATACGTATCTAAAAGAAAATTGATCATTTATCGATTTATCATGAACGTATGGTAATCGCGCCAAGTTTTTCACTGCATAGAGCACCATTTTTAATAGGGCTCTGCATCTACATACTAAAATTGACTACTCATAGACGAAGCAAATGCGTGTGACTCAGTATGATATGTTTAATCAACGCGTAAACCTCAAGAAAGGTATTTCCCAATGAATGACTATGTGTACTAAGCGTTCACGGCTCAACACCATTGGTCGGCCTCTGCCTGTTGAACGAGAGAGGTTCATGGAGGGTCATACTGTGAAAATTTCCATCGACCCTATTTCACATTAGAGCCCTATGTACTATTTTTATGACGCCCGTGAGCGTACACCTTCAAACACAGAAAAAAAACCCACTCAATAATGTTTGCTTCAAAATATTACAAATGTTACTCCGATGATGATGGAATATCTAATTGAGGTATAAGGAAATAAGGATGAATAGACGCATGCAGTATAATGGACAAAGAATTCAGAATTTGTTCAAGCGAGATTGTAATGTAGGTTCGCCTAGACAAATGTCCATGCACGTCTTACTAATGAGTATATTTATGTTTTTTTTCTCGCCTATCCTCATTCCTATATCGTCTACATTTTCAGATAAATATTTATTTAATATTTGATGAAATTGAAACTTACGTTGAGCTACGGGATACATTGTTGCGATTTCAACCCAAAAATTACTGTTTATTATTATCACTAATAAATTAAGTAAAAAATTTAACAGAAAAGCCCACTTGGCCAAATAACACCACTTGCCCACAACACACACTGCAAGCGAGGCTCGACAGAGTGATTGTCTCCTACAATGGCTGCCACCACTAAACATTTTATTGGTTAGCCGTATGCCCAATGAGAATATACTTTTATTATTAAGGGAGGGGAAATGGGGAGAAGGAGAAAGTGATGAAAATGGCGGAGTGTTTGGGTAGTTTATGGTTAGTGGCAGCACTATCGCAGCTATGTTCACACAGTTCATTTTCATGTTTTCCCAATAGTTATCATTTATATTTCATATGAGAAGAGGATTCGTATGATAAAGGAGCCAATATTGAAAATGATTACAATACATTATGGAACCAGAGCTGAACAGGAAAGATAAAACGTGAAATTTTTAAATAGAGCGTATTCATTCTCGTTTTCCAAAGTTTGTCGCCAGTGCGCATGGTTGACTCAAGGCGCGGTATTTGAAATTCTGTGGTAAATGATACAAGTCAAAGTAGTGGACTTTATTGATGGCGAGTGTATTTAAGTCCAGAAGATTGTGTGAAATATTCAAATTTTAGTAATTGATAATAAACATTTCGATAACTCTTCGCAATCCATCTTCTCACGGATTTCTACCTCTTACAGACAATCCACTAACGCACATGACGCTTGAATTTTCCCGCGCTTTGTTAAGCATGCAGATTCGAATGTGATCAACTGTACCGATTGGTAGCAGCCTGTAGTTAAACTACTGAACTAATTCACTCTCATACAGCCCTGAAGTTGAATAATTATAGAGAAAGGACGGTATGATAGGTTAGAGGCATTTTTCGTTTGATCATTCGCACATCGAGACACCGGCTAAATAAAAATTATAAAAAATGTCGATTCCGTTCACTGGTGGTGTACGAAGATCAGCGGGTGTTATCAGTGCAATTGCAAAAAACCTTAAAATGATGAGTTTAAAGCCAGTAAAGAAAATAACGTTTGAATTTGATCCGTTCAGTAACAATATAAGGCAAACGAGGTTAGTCATAGAGTGTAAATAAGGTTAAGAAAAAAATACAGCGTTTTAATTACTAAAAAAGTTTTTTTATATATTTGTTTCTTGCTCTTCTCGATTTGTTGATAATAAAAAGTTGTTAG
This sequence comes from Meteorus cinctellus, assembly GCA_030523045.1. Lineage (NCBI taxonomy): Eukaryota > Metazoa > Arthropoda > Insecta > Hymenoptera > Braconidae > Meteorus > Meteorus cinctellus. Next base: position 102,377 of record JAPYZF010000070.1, read on the forward strand.
AGGCGTGTTGGGAAGAATTTAAAAATAATTCACCTACACAGACTGTACACTTAGGTGTGCATGTGTATGTGAAATGAAATGTCGATAAAACGCGCACGCGCATTCGCAAATCATCGCCCATTTCGTACAAGAGAAAAAGCAGCACATAAGAATTATTTTTGGAATATATCACCACATTCTCGTTCATTGAAATTGATCGTATTAGAGTTTGCAATAACTTCAACGTACGTGAAACATTTGTTTATTGAAAGACAAGAACTACCTTGTTTTCTTTTTTTTCAACTTACCACTGCATTGTCCACAACCATAAGCTTTACCCAGCATTGACACTGCTGTGGTAATTCTCAGTGTACTCAAATCTGGCACCGGAATTGGTAGTTGTTGTTCCAATTGTGCCATCGTGTCTGCAAAAGAATAAAAAATAAAAGAAAATGGAAAATAAAACGTTCAAGTTTGTTTCTTTTTCTGTTTAGGGATCTATTACACTTCGTATCTGCACCTTACGTTATCAAGACAAATCTGAATTGTGCATTGAAGACAAATATCGTGTGTGACAGAAGGGAGCCAACAGTTACATGTGATCTTGGTAAGTTTGCATAGACGAGAATATCTATTATTTTTTTGTTCATTATATCCACGTCTCTTTATGTTTTTATTCCTCCTTATTTTCTAGTCAGTGGAGATAAAGTGGTGTTCAAATGTAATCATTTGGATGCAATTGATGTTCTCAGACTATACAACAAACACATAACTGTTTTGGCACCACCCGAACCCGAACCCGAAGAGAAAGGAGTTGTCAAGAGATTGAGGAAACAGAAAGTGAAAATCAGGATCAGTAGACACAGAAAATAAAGAGAAAAAGATCAAAAAAAGATATATTAATACACAAATATATATTAATCATAAATAGTGTATTTTAGTACCGGATAAAACAAAGATACAGAAACAAATAGAATAAAATATTGAGAATAAAATGGCAGGAAATCAATTGAGAAAAAATAAGGATTACAGTATTGAATTGATCGACACGTTATACAATCATGTACCGGCATTTACGGATATTTTCGATGAGGAAACTTGGTATACATTTGTCGCCTGGTTTGTCACAGGCACAATTGTTCTCGCATTTATTTTATCAAGATTTATCACTATAAAACCGGTCGATTTATAGTTCGAGAGAAAAAAAGAAATCAGTGATTATACCCGTGTCATTATGAGGTTTGTGGAATGAATATATATGAAATAAAATTATCTAGATATCGAAACATTTGTGTAGATAATCTTCACCTAAAAAATTATTCCAGGCTATCTTTATTATGAATGTGCAATCAGAAAGTTCGCAAAAAAACACACGCGAGTGCTTTTATTTTCGTTGATCTTTATTTTAATTCTCTATGATTTCTGAAATATCTTTTTTAACCTTTCCTACGTACGTCTACACATTTTACCAACCACCGTATCGTTACGGTTTCATTTCCGTTCCATTCAACAAGTCATCAGACACACCAAAACACATAACGACGAAGTATCCTGTGGTCGACACAAACATACACACACAGGCATGCATATTGGAAAAGATTTTTTTTCTACAAACTTTATTTCTCGTCTTTATTATTTTTTATCCTGTTGGACAGGTTTACGAGGGGGGAAATAGTGGGGTCGGACGTAGAGAATATGAACAAGATGAAGGCTGAAAAAATCTGCGTGGCCTCCGAAATAAAAATGAAACGAAACTGTATATATGTACATCCATCTATATATACATTATATGTAAAAGACGGAAGAATGGAAGTAAGAAGTTAAAAGGGCTCAAAATTCATCGACAATTCATTTAAATTTGTTTCAACATCATGTTTTTATCTTATTTTTCTTTTCACATCAATAATTTTTGTCTCTGGCTTGATGTGCTCCGGTGTTTCTTTGTCCTTGTATATACGTTGGCGAGTTTTGACGATATCTTTTTTTTTTCTCTTTCGTTTCTCATTTTAATGCCACGAGAACTCGCCACACAATTCCCATACAGAGCCCCAATAAAAGGGCCTTGAAATTGTGCGAGAAAGCAACCAATGAAATAAAATTGAAGAAAGCGAACGAGACGTCACACACACATATATATATATATATATATAAGGATAAATCCCAACATTATTGGATTCGCATAAAAATTTGTATATAAATAGATAAGCCTTCATGAACATTTTGGAGCACACCATCCATTATCATATATAAAAAAATGTAATACAAAATCAATCTCTATTGAATTCGATACAGTCAATCAATAATTATCATAATTGAATAAACTCAAATTTACTCACCTCAATTGGTAGTCTACAAGTTTATCTCAAGTAAAAAATGGATTTTTCGGTTCTTTCCGTTCGATTATTCGACTCGTTAGCGAGTACAAGAAGACCATATAAGTCTTCTACACAACTGAAAAAAAAAAAAAAAAAAGAAAAAATAGTCTCCGTTGATCGAAGTGTTGAATGGTGGTAATAACCTCACTCACATTTGGCCCCTCGCTACATCGTACATGTAAGAGACATTTTTTTTCCAATGAGAACCTCAGCGCTGGCTCGTGTATTCCTCCACCTCTGCAAAAATAATCAGGAAAGCACGATGACACACTATTCCACACATATACACGTATATATTACAAATATACATATATAAAGAACAATAGATATATCTGGGCATGCGCGAGCCGGTGAAAAAGCGTGGGCAAAAATCCCGCATTACTAAATCCCATTTTAGTTCGTAGAGAAAGAATGAACTGATAGAAGAACAAATTTAAATGACCAGATAATCACCGTGGTTGGAGTCACTATTTAATTTCTATCAAGTTAAACTTTTTTCTCGTCATGTTTTCAACATGTAATGGAACAACCGCGATTGTACAGTGAAAGAGTTGAAAGGAAAGAGGGCGAGGGAGGAGGTGGGATGGGAGTTTGTATGTGTGTGAGTATGTTTGAGAGAGGAAGAGAGAAAGAACTTGCCGCGGTGAGAGTTGGGAGACGACTAAAATGCGAATCGAGGTGTGCTACAGGAACCCGCCAATATTGGAATACGCATTTCAAGGTCATCTCTTTGTTAAGAATTACAAAATTTTAGCTTATAATAATCTTTCATACATTAATTTTCTATCCATTCCTTCTCTGCCAAATTTAAATGATCCCTGTGAACTTCATAGCGCCTAGAAGATCAAGAATGGAAAATTGATCGAATACAAATATATTATTCATCACTTTTTTCTTCAAATATTACGTTGATTATTTAGCAACACGGACTTGTGATTATTCTCGTCTTCTTTTATTGTCTTCATTAGTACGCAGCACACTAACAAAGCCCGCAGAATTGTCCCGTTCATTCCTACATCTCCCCACAGAGTTCGTGATGAAGAAAAAAAGAAAATAATAATCAAGAAGATGTTCCGAAGAAAATACAAGAAGAAAATACGAGGGATCAAGCAACTGAGGAAGAGAAAATGAAATACCAGTACCCACTCGACCTTGAATCACACGAATCCTTGAACAAATCAGGGTAAAAAAATATCAGAAGAAAAAGCCAAAGAATACCACCTGTTCATTCAAAACTAATGTTTTTAAATAAAAAGCTGTAGAGTTGGTCCATCGCGCAAAACTCAATCTAGTGTCAAGGTTGCCATCTTATATAGAGAAATGAACATATACACATTCTTATACATATTCACACTCTAATATGTGTGCAATATGCGCGGCTACTTTGACACACACGTATTAAATATTGGTCCTATTCGTATTCACAACATCACATTTCATTTCTTCTCTGTAAAAAAAGAAAAAGAAACAGAATCAGAATGAAATAATAAAACCGTAACATGGGATACAAACAATATAACACTCGTCTACGTCACCAATTTACAATTGATCTCGCAGTATACAATAAATACGCGATAAACCAACTAAAGCGATATTTTACATTCGCCACACAATGGACGGTTTAAAATACAAAACGGAAGAGTTGAAGAAAAGAATTGTTACATGAAAGCATGAAATTGCATAGCACAATCCCATAACAACAATAACAAAAAAAGTACATAGATACATAATAGACTTCCCGAATTTACCGTGAGAAAAAGTTTATTTATGTATAACACAATATCCTAACAGCATCATATTGAATTGTTATCAATAACATTATAATTGATATTCACATTTCTCGTTTTATTCCTTTTTTATCAACATTTGCAAACACTTGAAAGAATGGTGAAATATGAACGCATACGCCAGAGTAAGCGACACATAACACACAAACACACACACACACACAAGAGACGAGTTGGCTGATATACGCCGTTCGCCGTGACAATATTTAGCGGAATTGGTGGAAGAGAATTTCATCGGTCACCACCACTAGGATATGGTGAAAATCTCCCACCTCAACTAACTTGTACGATTCATGGTTGATATGCGCATGCGTCGAAAATATCAGCGACGTGCTTATCACAAGGGGACATGCACACACAACTCACATAACTATACATTTTATTGCTTTGTATTGTGGACTCGTCCATATTATGTACATGAAATACCGCTATATTATTTACTCATTTCAATGCGAATATAGCGGTGTCTTTTGAGGTTATGTTCATGATAAAAAAAATGATTTTTTTTTTCAATCGCCTGGCAGCAATTGAATAATAATTGGAGGATACTTTGTAATTTGCCTTTAAGAAATGAAATTGTTGGAAGAGAACTGCTGGCAGAAGGCTACATGCATCGAATGAACAGTAATTTTTCGTTCCTGGATAATATTGTGCTTAATCCGCCAATGGCGACTACGCGCGAATTAACAACAGAAACATCTGGTAGTTTGTTTCGGTTGCTGGATCAGTGTAATGAGATGAAATTGATTTAATTATATGTTACATTATGAAAACAAATCCACATATTCACACGGATTGTATGCGGGACGATGTTAATGAGATGAAATTATAGGTTATATCATGTATCTAGGTAAATAATTGTGATATTAGTTGATATACTTACGCGGACGTGTGATTATTGAGTTTGAATAAAGAGAAGAATAAATCCCACTGACGGCAATGTGCTATATCGATTATTATTCTCGTCCAATGAAAAGTTTGTGCGTCGTAAACAAATCATCGGGATTGGTTCATCATTCTCCCGCGCTTTAGTTCAAACATTTTTAAACAAGTGCGTTTGGTCTCGAGGTTCCAATAACTAAATGGGTTCCCGCAGGTTGAAGTATGATAATATATGTTGCTGGCTACATATGGAACTATTGTTGTTGATGAAGTGTTGTTGTGAAAATTTCTGGAAAATCCTGGACTTGCTTGTTTACAAATATGTCTGAAGCAGTGTTGTCATAACTGTTACACTGACGCAGAGATTCAGGTGCATATATAGGACAATCTATTGGGCTAGTACGCATGGCTAGTGCAAGGTCATTGTCAACCATGCAATTCAAGTTCATGTTATCATATGGAAAATCAATAAATGTAACTATATCGTAAACCAAACCTACAAATACACCCTTCCATTTCAATTTCCGTGTTGAAGTCACCTCATTCATGAATGCGATTGACATACTATTCCATAATACAGATAATTCAAGAATGTCCGTGGGAGGTAAAAATGACATTTATTCATTAAAGCAATCAGATTTATCCATTAATCTCATTTTTATTGATGATTCACGTAGCAGTGGATTTACGTATAGAAAAATTCACTTATGCAAGTTACTCAATCACAAAAAAAAGAAATTGAAAAAGAAGTTCGTTGGAAAGCACATGAAGAATTTTGTATATCATACAATCAACTGCAAACAAAGAAACATTGTGCTGTTTTTCTTCAATTAAATTTTTTTTATGTTTTTGATATTCAACTAAACAAAGAAAGTTGAGAGATGAAATTCAAGGCTCGTTTACAATCATACTTTTCTTTTTCTTATTTGCTATTGTGTAAAATTCAATCCAAAGCCATCTCGTCATCTTTGTCATCCTTCTTGTCATCTTTTTTGTCAGTAATGGCAGAAGTGCCACCAGACGTTTCCTTTTTGGTGACTTTCTTTTCATCATCAGGCTGCTGCTGTGCATTTGACTGCGCTGATGGTTGATTGTTGTCACGCAACACCCTCTCGTTCTCCAATGCAACAACAAAGTCCTCGAGATTGGCAGCGGCCGCTGCCATTTCGGCATCAGGTCCCATTCCAAATTGGCGTACGATTGGGCCCGCCTGACCCGACTGCAAAGCAGACCAGAACATTGATAGCGCCTGGGAGAATTGGGGAGATGATAACGTGGCAGACAGGCTGTCCCCGGGTGGCAAGTGTTTGCTCATTGTCCGCTCCAGGCATTCCGTCGCCATTATCGCCGTTGGTATTGAATTTGTCAGCTCGGTTGCTACGCCCCTCTGCCGGACAATAAGCTTTGCTGTAGCCGACCGAGAACAACATATAATACTGGAACGGCCACCGTAACTATTTCCCCAATTCCACATAATCAAAATATCTGCCGCGATTAGTTTCAATTTATTCTCGCTACATTTACCACCGCTTAAGTAATCATAATCCCGTGACATTAATATTTTGAGTAGACATCCAAGGTAGATAAACTTATGACGTCTTCATATACGCAAACCTAATTGATAATGTTGTTCTATTCGTATTTCTTGCCCGATGTCTTTCCCTGTCTCTTACCGTCATTATGAACATTCTTGTACGTACATTTGCACAAACGCACGCGCGCGAATTGATAACAAGAATTGAAAAATTGCAGCCGGGAAATTACACGAGGAAATGACAACAAAAATAGGCATTGATATGTTAAAAAATTGAAGAAACATAATTCAGGGTAATTCATTTTTCCCTCATTGGTCTGGATCGAAGGAGAAAAGTATAAGAAATGGAGTAAAAAATGGTAATCTTATCTCGCGCGCGTGAAGAGTTTACTCAAGGTTGGGACAATGATAGTTGGTTAGCAAATATGAGAAATTGAGTATGTGAGGACATTGAATCAATGATATTATTAGGAATTACCTGAACGACAGGTTCAGTGCCAGGTGGTGTCGATCTATTCCATAATCTTCTTTCAAGATCATAGAGTAACGGATCGCTTATGAGTGATGGTGTACGTTCGATTGTTGAAGGTGCTGTTACCTTAGTGCCTGAATTTTTTGGTGTACCAGATGATGACCGCAATGTATCTGATACAGTTGTGGGTGCAGGTGTTTGTGCTGCTGGTGGCCTTGTTGCACTAGTAGTAACTGGAGTGGATGAAGTGGTCGTGGTTGCTCTCGTATTGTGAGGTCGATCGCGCATCGTTCCTAATAAATTTCCAAGACCAATTTGGCCAACACCACCAAACAACTGCATTAATTGCTGTTGTGACATATTATTCAAAAGATTTTGCAAATCTCCCTCGTGATTTGGCCCACCATTTCTCTGATGAGATCCTGGCGTTGGTGGATTATTCAACACCTCATTTATTTTTCTACAATGATCATCATCTTTCTCAGTCTTCAGATCCTGAAACGGTGCAAAAATCATAGTCAATCATTCATTCTTTTCCGCTAACTACTCATTTTCGCACATGTTTGTCACAATAGGAGTTTGAAAACCTCACGAAATCAAATTTTGCCTTAAAGACTCAAAAGCTGATAACCTACGACAAATTCAAAATATTTCAAAGAACAGTTTACCTAGTCATTTTGTACCATAAAATTGTTATAATAAATCGTATCGTTGAAGTCTCTGACATCCTATAGTGAGAAACATGAGACAATCAAAAGAATATTTTACCTGCAACCAGAAGAAAAATTTCTTACTGGACAATTTGAATCTTAGTAGATAAACTCGACCAGTTTTACACTGTGGTACATGTTTGAATTCACAATCATCTGGAAAGATAATGAGATCCTGAAAGTAAAAAAGATGCGAATACGATCAATAAACATCACAATTAACAAGATAGAGATTAATAATGAGAAACTAATATATCTATACACAAATACATATATATCTAAATATATATTACATCTTCAACGACTCCAGATGTACGATCCTTCCAACAAAAATGCATCAATGAATCATCTGATTGATAAACATAAAGTAACCCTTTCCTACTATCAGGATAAACCATTTTGCCCTTCATTGTCATCTTTCCAGCTTTAAATTCAACCAAATTTTTGCTTGCCCCGCGAACAGCATTATTACTGAATAGTGCACCACTCGACATTTTTCCAACAGTTCTGATTACAACTCTTCTATACGTATCAATTAATTTATTGATATTATTGACTGTGTCCGATAGAAAATATCGGATAATTTACTATTGAAACAAAATAATATTTGTGTATACACTCGGAAATGCAATAATTGATATGAAAATAAAATAAGAAATGATTATGCACTGGGTGTCGAAGACAAATGTTAATACAATTTTCCTTCGCTGCCAATGACAATGCAAATCAATATGGCGGCTGATTTTTGATACGTTTGTGTATATAGGAACAGCTATGCAACGTATATCTATACTCATTCAATAGCGCTCTCTTGCGGCCATTAATTGAATCAACATAACCTCGAATTTCACGATTATCGATGGTGGATATAAAAGAATCGATCAGCAAATGGCGGATAGTACCAAGATGGCGCCTGCGTTTGCGGTATTTCAAATAATCAACGAGTAAGGTTAATCCGGTATTATCCTAGCAACCAAACCGCCGTGCATATTAAAAAGATGAATGTAAATAAATGAATAAAAGTAACTAAGCAGTCTGATATAGAATTAACTGAGTTTCCACAATATGGACTGAATGAACTCTTATAAAATAAATGAATAAAACGACTCAGAAGTGATATGACCAGCATGATTTATCTTCCCATTTGTCCGTTACGAATGAAGATTCATTGTTATCCAAACACTCACTCTGGAGGATAAATTTTCGAATGTAAGTACCCATAATCATAAAAAATAGTACAGAAAAATTGTACAGTGCAACGGAAATTATATTTCATCAGTTGTTTGCAAGTACTGTCGGAATCTATATATATATATATATATATATATATATATGCTTTCTCATTTGATGCATCAACTAAAAGGGCCGAACATAAACACGGGTTATAGCTTCAATATGCAGTAAAACCCACCGTGAATGGCTACACACTCTCGCACTTACACACATATGTATACTTATATACATAGATAGAGTGGTCGTGTTCTGCGCGTCATATTTTATCCTCTATATATTCCCTTTTCATACTTTACCACCTGTCCCTGTGAACATTTCAACCCCTCATACTATTCTCTATATTCTACGCTCTCGTTTACCCTCATTTCCTTCTTCCACTGTCTATTCATCTTCTTTAACGAGCTTATTCGTTCTTGGAAGATGTCCAACAAAATGCAAAAAAGTCCATAATGATATAGCAAGTAAAGATAGATGAATTTGAATATTAAACATTTCCAAGAAATTAAAATAATAAATAAGAATCATTTAATGCTCTGTTGAATAATGAATTAATCATAAAAGTCAGTTATTATGTATGTGAAGATTACATGTTGAGAGTTTTTATACTTTTGTTTAATACGCGAAGGGATATATGTGTATAACTGGGGAAAATCGAATCAGGGCTGGTGCGGATTTACCCGGGCACAGCTATGTAGTTGGAGCTTCCAGGGCTTTTCGAAGTATCCCCGGGAAAGATCGTAAACTTGTGCACAATGCAAGGGCATATAATATCAAACCCTCCGGTGCATCGTTTCGCCTCGTGTTTTCACATCCACCGGGAATTCAAGACATAAAACACGCGGTTTCACCCTTCAACTTCTCCTGTATCCACCACCCTATTATATATCGTGCGACTTGCAGAGAATATCTATTAAAATGAAACTGCTTCCACATATACATATGAATATACGTATTAGCATCGTACATGCTACCATATTTTCACAGAATTTTATACCCAATGCAACGTCATGAAAATTGAAGATAAAATGTGTGCAAAAAATGTCCTGTACATTTTTTATTCCAATTCTATTTTCATGAAATTATCTTGTAGTTATTCCTGGTGATTAATAGGTTAATATTTATCTGTGTATCACAATATATACATATATCTATTGATCTTACAGAGTATGCGCAAAACTTACGGCTTTCTCATGAACATTTCCCAAAATCCATAGTCTCCTGATAGTCTACCGCCAGTTCCTTTTCTCACAGTCTGTCTGTGCGCAATATACGTTCAGAGCCATACTACATTTCACCTATTCATATCAATATTGATGACACTACATCACAATGTATTTATTTTTATCTTGAATAATAGAAAAAACATATTTGACATGATATTATGTTACAGTCAGATAGATTTCTACAAAATAATGACAACATCATCAGTGTCTTTATGTGTGTGGGGGACATAAAAACCATTTAGTTCTTATGCGTTGATGATTAAGGCTTTGATCTAGTTGCGCTCCTGTTAAAATGCCGCGTATTTTCTCCCTCAAAGATTCTATCGTCACGCCATTTCCTTAATTTCATCAACTAAAATTATCAGTTGAGTCATAATATTATTCAATGTATTGTTTTTGTGGTTTTTATTTGAGAGTGTAAAGAGAAATTATATTTTTCATACTTATTCATTTGATGTAAAATCAAGTTTGAGATAGAAAAAATTCTACTACGAATTTTTTTTCTTTATTCTTTTTTTTCATTTAATGTTATTTGGCAAGTTTATATATTTGTATTATAAATAGTTTTTTGATAGCTAGTAGGAGTTCATGACGAGTGGGTATAGTATTTCACATGGGTTGCGAACTCACCATCCTGATATATGTCGATTTTTGTTAACATGTATAGAAAAGTATATACAGAATCATTTGTTTGTTTACATAGACTTTCCATTTTTGTTTGAATTGAGTTGCAAATGTTCTTCTGCTTGAGTCGAGAGTTGAATATTTTATGATATCTTTCATTGTTATTGAGAAACAAAAAAACAAAAGAAAATTCGAAATAGAAAAATTGTAGATGCAGCAAATAGATATTGGTATTGGTGAAGAGTACAAGTGTCGAGAAAATAGGAGAGATGGTGAAATAGGAGAACAGAAATGAGGAGGAGATTCGACGTTGGCGAGGAAAAGCGGCATTTTCATATTCCATTATTGTGAATTATTTTCCGCTCCTGAATTTTGTCAAGTATCAATAATGAATTATTGATATTAGTATTTATAATTCTTATTCAAATTAAGAATCTCAATGAAATCAACTATGATTTAATTTATTCATTAGTTATAATATCTATGAATAAATAAATAGCTGATATAATTGATGAATGTTGCTGATGGTATCTTAGTCTATGAAAAGTGATGAATATTTATAATAGAAGTGAACATTTTGTTGATAGATTATTTCTCATCCACACTGTATAATAATAAAAAAAAAATAATAATAATTTTCATCCCCTAGGGAAAGTTGGGTCAACATTTTCCGGATTTCCTCTTAGTTTTCATGAGCGCCTAGTAACGAGGGAAATTCATTGTCCGGGCATATTGAAAATTCTGTCACTGTTTCTACAATCTATCGGAAAATTTATGCATTTGTAGAAGCATATGTTGGAAAATATGTAAGAAAATGAGTAGCTAAACATAGTCTATCATTTTTCTCTTATCATAAACACCTTTCTATTCACTATTTTTCGTCAGACATATTTTTGTTATCTCATTTATGCACATAAATCTTCTTATACATTTTCCTATGAATATATAAATAAATATCGAATTTATTTATAGCCAATGATAAAATGTTCATTTCATGTCTGCCTATTCGTTCAACGTACGATTTGGAAACAATTTGACATCGAAAGTCCTGAATTTCTGTTGCCATTTACAGTTGGGAAAACTCCTGATTATCCTCCTTGACATTTTACCATCCCGTTCAATAGACGCCACGATTTTTCGTGAAATTCTCGTTTTATACGGAAAATTCCACTGCGCATATAACCTACATTCAATATTGAATGGTGTAACTGAAATACCTTCTGATAAATACTTTATGCATTGGAAAACTGCAATATTTTTATGCAGCCCTATTACACGGGTGTCAATAATTTTTTTTTCGATCATTTCACACAAAAAAAAGTCATTATTATCATATTGTACATATATATTTATTTGAAATTCATGAGTGGTAGTACATAACAGTTTTATTCTGATTATCTTCGCCACCAGTTTCACGTGCAGTAATATTCAGTGGTAGAAAAAAAAAATATACACACCCCTTTGAGAATGTAAAAGACGTATGAAAAGGTATAAGATCCGCCAAGGGGTCCAGAGAAAAAAAATAGGAATGAGAAAATAAAGAAATAAAAGAACGAATAGGAGTTGGGTGAAAGAATTATGCATTCATTTTTTCACATCAGCTTGAATATTATAGATATATATGCGCATGCGTCAGGGTTGATAAGGAAAGAAAGAATAAAAATGGGGGAAAATCGTGTGAGGAAAAAAAAATGGGAGAGGACAAGACTAAACACAAAAGAGCATGGAGTAGGGCACAGATGACTGTGTCGTTGGCATCACAATTATTTATAAATGAAAAAACCCAAGTCTTTTACTATACTGTAACTGCCTGAAAGGGGAAAAGAAAAGAGAAAAATAAATGCTCTACGTGCGATCGATAATTTTGTAGAGAAAACGAAGAAAAAAAAACAAAGACAAAATAAATGTAGATACATGAGAGCAGGAAGATACGAAAGGAAAAAGCTTTCAAAGGATTGAGAGAAGGGCGGTATGGAAGTAAAAAAGGGGTTGGCTTGGTATCTTTAATCTTCATAATCAACCTCCGAGTTGCAAAGTACTCACAATCCCTCCCGTCGTATAAACTCGGCCCCCTCACTTTTTTTTTCTCTCTTGTCTCCATCTTTCAGATTTCCCTAGAAGAATAAAAAAAAATTCAACGAATAAAAAAGTAAAATACGACTGACATGCATATTATTTATAAATAAATAATTTTTGAATTTCTTTTCCTTGCACGATGTTCTAAATTGAATGAAGAGTTGAAAGTGCACAGGGAATAAAGTATAAATGTGATCAGAGAGTAGGAAAAGCAGAAGAGAAAAGCAAAAAGAGTTCGAGATGAGGGAAAAGTGAAAGACAGAAAAAAGTGGGAGAATATTTAAAATGTCAAGAGGTCGTTCTCATTTCTAACGTCCGCGTGCACACCCACATTTATAAAACTCCTCTTAGCCCTCTCTTTTTACCAGACGTGTCTTTGAGGGTTGAAGACACGTAGTTGCCTGGCAACCAAACAGGGGTAGGTGTACGATATATAAAGGATCACCCTTTGCTCTTATGCCATATGTATGTTACTATCATGAGAAACAGTAGCTTTTAGCAATCTTGGAATTATTCCATATTCCCATTTGAAACGAAATCCAAAACTTTCGGATGAAGATGTAGAAATATTCGCATTGAGTTTTTTCTATCTGTCTAAAGTATATAAACAAACATTTCTCTGCCAGTTAAGTGCAAGTACACTCGACAAAAGCGGATGAACGAGACGCAGGTTTGCTAAAACCTGCTTGAACCCGAAATTTCAAGGGTCCAAATGAGGTATCGCAGCTCCTCTTACTTTTTCCTTCTACATCTTGCACAGACAGGTGTTCACTCACTATGAACAAAGAATGAGAAATCGTTTCGTTGTGATTTCCTCAGCACAGTCCAGCTGCAATTAAAAAAAATTATCCATTTCAATATAAATAAAGATTCAGAGTTGAAATTAAAATGAAAATGTACAAAATGATGAAACAATTTAATTGACAAAGTAAATTATAAAGTGGACGGAGTGGCGAAATATATATTTTTTTAGAACGCACCTTGCTTGTTCTTTTCGCCGGAAACTGCGATCAGGCGGTGTATATAACGATGCAAAAGAATTATATTATAAACATATATATATTTTTATATATAAGAGTATGCTGGTGGTACATTTCGCTCATGCGGCAGATGGGCGGCAGATGTCCGGTCATCCTCTCGTTGATTGCGACTCTGGTGAAAAAAAAAGTTATAAAGGTATAACTTTGTCCTCAATACTTTTTTTTCTACCATCAAATTATAAATATAATGCAACCCTCACTCACCACAATTATCCTGGCCGTGAATGTTTACCACACTGGGTCTCGTCAAACTTTCTTTGAACACCTCATCCAATTCTCCATTTCTAAGTCTACACCTAACACAAATTTGGAAATCATAAAACGATAGTAACACCTTTTTTTACAATCGCTTGTAAATTCTCCTAAGTTTGACATGGCGACCATACAATACATCAGAAACAATGAATGATCACTATAAGATACACATCAACAGATGTGAATGATAATGAGAAAGACTACCGAACAGAACAGAACTTACTCATGATCGTTAGGGTCTTTAAATTCCCCAATAAGTATTGCAAGACGAGGGTTAATATATATATATATATATATATATATAATAGACGACGAAAGATTACGGACTTAGTAATCCTTCCAAGAAATATATTTATATCAATAGAAATTCCCTGGCTGTTCCGAAAATTACAATAAATCATCCATCAATATAATATGATCGTGTATCTCATTCCTGATCTCCAATCTTCGAGACAATTGAGAGGTAATGTTTGTCCTTCTATTTACCTGTCTAGTTGTCCAGGAATATTTGGAGAACTGTTAAACCAATTCCGACAATTCTTCTATTACACATACAGAATTCACCCAAGCATAGTCCATATGTCATAACTTCATTCCTCATATCTGATGAATGTAAAAGTAGAATGTAAGAAACTTCATAACTAATATAGTTCTATCAGTGTTTATATAGCTGGTCTCCAAGTAGTTATCAACGAACATTTTATCTGGTCGAGTGGTTTCATGATATGTATCAATTCCATGTTGAATCATAACTTTGACTGCAATGCCAGAAGTTAAATTGACATCAAATCAAAACCATGAAATTCCAACTGATCTTGTTACGATTTTATAATTTGAATATCATTATGTATTAATCCTCAAATGACTTTCACTTCTGATTCCAGTAATAGAATCAAAATCATATTAAAATCATTAGATTGTAATTGATCCCAAGACAATTCCACAGTCGTGCGATTTCATCATTGTTTCACGATAAGCTGATCTAGTAATTCCACAATCAGACTCAGTCTCCCTTCTAAAACCCCATTCATTCGGTACATGAGTTCTTCCCTGATGTCGTGGTCGTTTCTGATGTGTTTGACTGGTGTAAACGCGCGTGTCTGTCCCAGTCCAGCATGTATGTATACATGTGATCTCTGATATAATAGTGTGTGTAAATGAGACTCTGGCAACGGCAGACTGCGGCAGACGCTCGGCGCCACGAGGAATCCCCACGCACACAGTCCAACACTTTCATATATACATACCTGTGCACACAGAAATGTCTATACATACATACACACATACATGCCCACATGTATATTTACATGAGAAGCTAAAGCGTGGTATTATACGTACTCAATCGTGCACAGTTGACCGCAACAATTTCAAAACTCACTTGTTGAATCTTTCTCCATTACATTTAATTCATTCAAATTATCTAAAGAGATATGAATATTTATTAATAACAAATAAAGTACTTAATTTATTTGTTTTCTTATTTTTGTTTTCCTTACCTTGGAATATGGAAGACCCGGCGCCAGCGTGGAATCCCCTGTGGTCCTCGAGGCTGTTCACTGAACCCCATCTTAGAGACCTTTCTCCTCTCTCTTTGTATCCAATCATGACCATAGTATGCTTCGCCACGTGCATAAGTGTGTGCGTGTGTTGTAGCACGGTAGAATTCAACGTGCTCTGGGGATTCAGTAGATCGATTCTCAATGTATCTAGCTTTGGTACTGTCGAACGTTTATCTAAAGCAAGGAAGCCAAATACAGAAGTCAAATGCATTTATTCATGGTTATTTATTATGATTAAAGTTTCTCCACTTGTTTCATACATAAGTTCATAATTTTATCTCCTGTTCATTCAATGTGTGCAACTAGTTGCGTTGTGAATGAGAGGAAATTATATTTACTGGGGGGAGACAATGTGAAAGAATGAAAATGAAAGATACATGAAGTGTAGATGAAATTATAATTGTGAATTGTTGTGAACTGAGCTTTATAAAAAGCAATTTGCTCTCTTGCTCTCGACGTGGCAGAGGAATCTATTTTTGTGGCCCGGGTCGAGCGAGAATAGCTTCTTGGTTTAAGAATTGAGAGGGCTTTCCCAAACCCCGAGAACGAAATAAGAAGAAAAGAAAAAAAGGTAAAATAATAAAACAAAATGGAAGAAAAAGAGAAGGAATGAAATGGCATAGAAGAATGAGAGAGAAAGTTGACAATAATATAACGTGGGTATATTATACCTACCTAGAACTGTATTGGTTTCCAAACTTTAGTGAGTTTGTGCCTTATTCTTATTTCCTTTTTGAGTTTTTTTTTCTCTTTTTCTTTCCTATACCTCTATACCTCGAATTACTATTCTCAAGTGGTCGAGAGAGTCCCTTATGACCTCGTCTCTCCTGGCAAGCGGCCTCCAACTTACGACCTTCTCTCCCCTGAGTTGCTTATCCATCCGCAAGGCAAGCACCCATGTACACGAGAGTGGCTTCTCATTTTCTTCTTAGTCTATTTTACCTCCTCTCACTCATTCTCTCTTTCTGTGTTTATACCTCGCACACATCGACGTAGTTACTATTTTTGACGGCTCGATTTTTGGCGAGTGACAAACAGAACATTGCAAATAGGTACAACATTTGTCACGCAAAATTATAAATCTCTTTTTTATGTCTTTCTGAAATGAAGTAGGAATAATGGGGGAGTTGAAATATTACAAGTATTCCAATAAAAAAAATTTTATTTTCGTTTATAAATAAATTCTAAAGTATTTGGAACAACACTGATGCACTTGGAATTAAATATCTGAGGATAAGCGCGATTGTAATTGCGGAAAATAATTTCTCATCAAGATGATTCATCATCATAATGACGATACTTTGCAGTAACTTCACGCTAGAATTATCACCAATGTATGACATTGCAAAAGGAAACAATTGCAAAAAATATCCCCAAATCATTGTGAAGCACAAAAAAAATAATGAGAACATATTGGAATTATCGATATCTTTTTCTAATAACACAAGAAGTTGATTGGAATAAAAATATCAATATAATTCTATATTGTATAAAAATAAATCATCAACTATTTGAATCATCACGATGACGATATTTTGCGGTGGCACAATAATACTCACACAAACAAAATGATATTCTGCGTGCGAGTGAATATATGCATATAAACGAGTGAGTTGTCTCTTGATGAGTGGGCTAAAAGTGGAAAAAAGCTTTGCAAACATGTATAATATATGGATAGACACAATGAATATGTGTGCGCGTGTGTCACTGAGAGAACAGAATGACTATATTTATATTATATGTCGCTTGATAACTTGACGGTTGGCGCGTATGAAGGAATTTCGAGGCGTCGCTGGCCGTCTATTCAATCGTTTACACATATATACAATATTCATGCATGTATATGAGTATATATGTGCGTTTGTGTTGCGTGGGTAGTTGTTCCGCATGGTGGGGTTCCTGGCGTCAGTTTGTCGGGGCCTCCCTGATCCCTCTCGCCGTCCTTTCCCGTTGAGCGGTAATGCCTTCACTCTTGGCCCCGTCTCTGCCTTGTCTTTCGTTATCGCTCTCACTTTATCACTCTTCCTTATTCACTTACTCTTTAGTTGCGTCTCTACACGCAGCTGTCTTGAACCTCTACAATGTGATCACCACGCACGCTCGATCCAATTTCTGTCCGCTCTTCTTACTCGTCCGTGATGTAATAATAGAGTTTACGACGTTGTATGAAGCTTTTTAAAAGCCTCCCCACTCTCCCACTCATCATATGCAACAATTTTTTTTTCCTCTTATTCATTTTAATTAATCATAAATGATTAACCCTCTGTTCTAGAATGTGACACCTACTTTAATTCAATATTTCATTCTGTTTATTGGAACTTTTTTTTGCAGTGATTTTATAAGTTTTTTTTAGGTTTATCAAATTTTATTAACACTTGATGATAATTTGGGTGGAATATTTCTGTTTCTCAAGTTATTTATATTATGATTAATTATATTGGCGGATGAATTCATTTTTTGCTGAATAAATTCAATTGTTGATTGTGTGTAATAAATTTTAATTGAGAAATTAAAGAAATAATCCAAATCTCGCGATTGCATAGCTTGCTCGATAGCGCGAAAAATTGACAATTCAAAGAAATTCTACATAAATTCTCAGAACGAAAATAAAAAGTGGATACATTCACGTTAGTGTTCTTGATGAAATTCTTATCGTGACTCTCCTCTTTCTCATTCACTTATTGACATGAGTGACATAAGATAAAAAAAAAACATAATGAAAATATTGGAACAAGTTTGTTGTGGACTGCCTTGAAGGGTCACGAGGCTGGAAACTTGATCATGTTTTTACCTGATTATATATGTATACATTATTTTATACATATATCGAATGATATGTAAAAAAAAAATAAAATAAAATCAGTGCATGAATATAATTTTATCAATACGATGTGACATGACAAAATGCGATGCATAAATAATACGAATATAATTTTGTTTTGTGTGATGTGATGAATGTGTGTGTTAATTATCACTGTTATACATCCACATTCACAGTATAGAGAAATATATGATGATCAAAGGTCTTCCTGTATACATATACAAGCGTTTGGATCTCGAGGAGTGCATCTCGGAAAAAAAAAGAACTCAATTCACGGATGAATAAATTAATATTGTCCAAAGGGTTGGCACACACAAATATATATATTATGTGTATATACATAAACCCCAACGTATATGCATGCACACGGTACATTGACCTACCTTTTAACGCATTCATGCGTGAACGTGTCTTCGTTTGTTGTTGACTATAAGAAATAACACACATAAACGGATTTCCGGTAGTGCGTGTGATTTGATAAGGACATGAAATGAAATTGCAATGGATAAAAACATCCAGATGAGATGGAATTATTAATTGTTCAAATGGAAAGTTAAATCAGGATGATGAGAGAATAGTTAATGAATTAATCAATTATATTTTGGGGTGGTTAATAATTATGCAGAAAATATTAGTTAACTATTTTTTATTGTACTTCATGTATCATATAGGGAAATAATTATTATGTAGCAATTGATAAGGATGATTGCTGTTGCTTTTTGCATTTATTCTTTGGATAATTTTCAAATGATTGAAAATGTATTGGAATTTAGTTTTTTTATGTTTTCAATTTATGAAGAGTTGAATGGTTGTACAGTGAGGTTGCAGTATGACATGCAGTTTTGTATGTACAACAGGTGGACATGGCGTGATTCAATGTAATTACCATTACTATTGCTAAGTTATTATTAGGAATTTCTGTTAACTGCATAACTGTCACGCTATATATATATTATGAATTTTTTTAAATTACGTATTTATAGTATGTTGCATGTTGCTATTAAATGCAACATTATTATGTGAATGTAGTTGATATAGTAGCAATCAAAATGGTTTGAATGTAAGAAATGTGAGAAAAAGAGAATATTGAAGAGAAAAAAATAAATAAATTGCATACACGTATGCTACACGTGGCGGTGTGTGCAATTTATTTTTGAAGTATTGTGCGATTCCAGGTACAATTAAAAGATCGGTCCAACTGCTACTGTTATTCAGCTCTTCCACGAATGCCCCAAAACCAGATGGGCGACCCTGCGGCCCTATTCACCAATTAAGTGAAAAAAAAAAGAACGGGGGAGAAATAAAATAATGTTTGGAAGAAATGATGATGTACGAAAAAAAATATGAGAAACATTGTAAATATATATTTTTGAAGATGGAAATTTTGTCTGAGTTCATACAAAATTTGTGGTCGGAACAATTTACATAAATTATAGGCCGAAATTTTGACGAAGAGATTTTTTGGATGAATGAATTAATGTTCATCTCTGAGAATGACTCAATATTCATACTAAATTCGCTCTACATTTTTTTATTTATCAATATATTTCTTCATGAATTTTGAAATGCGACATTACATTTACCCTTGAAACAAACCATTATAGAAACGTGTGATTTTTCTCCAGAAATTTTGTTCTAAAAATTTCCGACTAGAGTTTTAATTAAAAATACGACAAACTTTCTGGTTGTTATTGGAATTGACTTGACATCGATTGAAAAACACGATAAGAAAAATATTCTTCATCACAAAAATAAACAGAAATAAAACAAAACCCCTCATTCATAAATGACCATAATTTTATTTTTCATTACTTCTCAAAATCATAAATAAATAAATACACAAATTTTTTTATTTCACTTTGATATACCAATATACTGAACATCCGGGTAATTTCACCGAGGTATGCGAAAATCGCGTGCTCACAAGGAGAGTTCTCGGAAAGTTTCGCGCGCGCGGCACCGCCTCTTTTCTCTTCTTCTTCTACTACTAACTTCATCGTATTCTCGCGAACGCTCACCGGATTCGTATTTATTCATTGCAATTAAATTTATGGAAGAGAATAAAATCAAAGGAAAAAAAAAAAATGAAAGGGTCGTTTCACTACACACCAAATAACTGGGGGAGGAAAATAGATAACACAAAGGAGGGTGTTCTCACGTAACGAGAAAATCAACAGCATAAAAAAAAAGCCAAATGATGAATAACGAAATTTATCAAAGAATAATGAAGTCTTCATGCTATTCATAGATAGTTACGAATAGATAATTCATATAATAGTTACTTGGAATTATATGAATGATGGAATTAAATATATTTATGTATGGTGTCTATGTAGATACATATTTATTTATGTACAGTAATGTATACATAAATATATACAAACATATATATTACACATAGTCACCCACGCGTTGTGTCTTGTCCTCGACGATGACGCCGCATCAGAAATTCCCTCTTGGCTTTTTTTTTTATTCTGTACTCCCTCACGATCCCACTCTCTTTCATATTTTCACATACACATATATGAACTTCACTATGTATGTAAATATAGGAATGCACTCGTAGGAAATGTATTCGCGCGACATGAATAATCCAGACTTGCATAACTTCCTGCACATGTATATAAAGAGTCACGTGATGTGCAGAAGTGTGTTATTAGCCATGTGTATTATTATTTTATTGATGGATCCAATTAATACAGTATAACCATGAAGTTACTTATCATGTATACATGTTGTCCATAACACTCGTGCCCACTTCAAGGTTCTCTCGATAATTTTGATGATACTTACGTGTGCTGACATGTAAAAAGAGTAGATGTCTATTATTCTTTTGGATAGATTCTTTTTTTTTGTAATTAGAATAATGAATTAACCGTTGACGATGAAGAAAAAGTGTTGAAACAAAAGATGTTGGCAATTCTTCAAAGAACATTTGAGTTTTCGAACTGTAGAAATATCTTTGTTAGTTCTTGAGATAATAAAAATTGGGTAATTATTGAAGAATGATGAGAATATTGTGATTTAAAATGTCGAAGTGAACACAGTCCTTATAGGTGGCGTGCGGATTAATTTGTTTCGACCAAAAACAAGAGTTTCACCACTGTAGTAAGAGGAAAAAAAAAGGAAGAATGAAAATGAAAATAAAGAAAAAGAGAGGACGGAATAAAAAATTGGAGGAGAAGATAAACGAAAATGAGACGATGGGAATATGTATAGGGAGAAGGGTTCGTTACATAAATTCGAAGAATTGTGGTGAGGGCCCCACATCTCTCCCTCATCGTCATCCTGAAAAGTACAAAAGAATTGAGGGAGAAAAAGAACGATGGAATATGCGAGGACGAGAAAAGGGTCTGTGTGATGGCAAAAGAGATGGGTTAAGGATTTTTGAAGAGAAGTGAAGACGAAGAAGAATAGAAGGAAGACGTAAAGTGAAGTAAAAGAAAGAAAAAATAAATAAAACAAAAATACAGAACAGATCGTTGGCCTCGAAAGTACATGGTAGCACACACGACGCCATCAACCGCGTGTGCTGTTGCTTATAAGCTTTGCCGATTTCTTAGAAAGAATGAAACATGGCAGAGAGTGACGAGGCCTGAAAAACATTTACACATATACATGTATACATATGGACACGCGAGAACTAAACAAGGGACACAGTGGTAGTGGTTTGGAAAGTGGCAGAAGAGGGCGATGAAGATGAGAAACAAAACAAAATAGAATTATCTTGAAAAAAACAATAGACATTTATTCCACGAAATTCAATCGTCGTCGCACATTTATATTTATTGCGAATACAATTTAATTGATAGAAAAAAATGTTTTTTTCATAGTATTTATGAGGGGGGACTACCACTTATGTCATTGTTTTCGGTTGGATACAACATTTGTGTTTTAACTTTTTTCGGTTATCCAATGTGGGAGGAATTGATGATGATAATGGTTGGAAAGATTTAAGTTCCTCTTTTGGCTGAATATTTTCTACTTTTTTTTAATTCAAACAGAAACTCTGAATATTGAAAATATCTGAAATATGGAATTTATCTTGATAAAATTTATTCAGATAATGATTTAATGTCAAACTTGTCATCTAATTTCATCAAGATGTGGAAGTTACTATTCAAAATTAGGTTTGCATATTTCTGATGGATCAAAATATTTTCAGAGTGGATGAACTGTGTGTTACTTATTCGACACTAATATAAAATATTGATCAGTTACAGAGTGCAAAAGTCTCTTATCAATTTTTATATGTGAAATTTCAAATTTTTCTAAAATCGCATGTTCATTGCTACAAACTTGGATTTCCATAAAATGAAACATGAAATGGCTTTTATAGAATAAATTAAATAAATAACAATTTCGCTCTCACAGGTTAATCGATCAAACATCCATCCCAAAATAATAAAATAAACGCAATTAATTGAACAAGTAAAAGTTCACGTATCATCAATTATTATTTCTATAAATTCCTATCACGCCTGTCAATAAAAAATCGACAGTCGATAAACAGTTAATATAATTCCAATCAACTAGCGTAGCATTCATCCCTAACATGATTACATGAGAAAATATTTTGAGCATCCACCTCCACAATTCTGCAGTGATATTGATCCAATGACAATTGGACATATATTTATATATAGTTTCTCTCATAAAATATGAAATAACTGAATGGCTTTACCGATAGCTTCTACAAGGCGCACACCAGAGTGTCAAGTGGCGCAAGCTAATGAGAAATCGACTATTCCGAGAGTGTACGATTAAAATAGAAGAAGCCTTTCTATACACTTCTCTCATCTTCTGCCATTTCGCATGCACACACACATATACATCACAATCACACACATACACACGCAAACGATTTATCAAGAGTGAATATGTGCCGATGCCGCGCCATGAGGATACCCAAAGTGAAAATTGGATTGACGCCAAAAAGCTTCGGAATTCCACGCGAGTTTTAACAGAAAAAAATTATTTCCAATTTTTTTTTCTTTCTTATATACATATATATATATATAACACATGCGTTTCATCATCAGATTTTATTTATTTGTTGGATTCCTGTGCTATGGCAAAATATTAAAGATTCCAAAGTCAAACATCTCTACCATATCATTTATCAATAAGTAAAAATGTTTTTTTTTTCTCTGCAAATTTGCAACTTAATTCTCCTCGATGCTTTGTGAATTGTTATAATAAAATCAGATAATTAAATTCATTTGATAAGACGGAATAAAGGAGTTGAATTGGATTGTTAAATGAAGTTAAATTTTTATCGTGTCGATGGTATACAAAGATAAATAATAAATTATTATCGAAATAATTTTTTATGCATCATTTTTTTCTTATAGTAATTATTATTATCGCTATTTTCGGAATTTTCAAATCTGGGGACTTTGATCGCTGGTGTACGATTAAATTGCGAGTATAAAGCGCGCCTTGCGACGGATTTTAGAGTGGAGAGAAAAAGAGAATAAAATAAAAGTATATACATTTATATATATATGGAGAACACAAAGAGCGATATGTAATGGAGCAAAATAAAAAAATAAATGGATGCATATATCTTCAGCTATCTTGAGCACTGTATGACTCACAGTTGGACACGCTCTGATAATCATTGATAAAGAAAAAAATAAAATAAAAATATAGTACCATCAATTACGGGTTTTATGATACGACAATTTTTTTTTAACTCGAATCAAAACGACAATTGTCGATGAAACATCATTATCAATTGAACGGAATAAGAATAAAAAAGAAAAACTCATCGGTGAAGCGCAGATAATGAATAAAATGAGAAAAGAATCCAAACAATCAAAGTTGATCGTTGGAATAATAAAAAAAAAACTAAAAGAAAAAAAAATGAGAAAAAACAACGATGAGCAGCGCGAATGACATGACCGTGTCCCAGAGGCCTATGTCAATGTGTCAGAGAGAAGAGTCAACGCGACTGTGGCGCGCCTTTTAAGTCCACCAAGTCAGGATCTCCGGCCCTCTCTCACAACCTCTCACTCTTTCTCCCTCACTCAAGATCCCGTGGATCACATAAAACACCACGTCACCGTGATTAACCAATACATATACGCAATAAAATTTTACACAATTAAATACAAACATACAAATAATTCCAATTTATCAAAAAAATAAATCAAAGAAGCATAATGAAGAAATGAAAAAAGGAAATTACCACAAAATTATTTACTTGGTATAATTTTCTCCTTTTTTTTTCCTATTTAAAAAAAGGCATTTCCAGTACATTGTTTGGGTACAAATATGTGCAATAATGCGACTGTACATAGAAAATTAAATACATATATGTATTTAAATATGTATATGTGTATGTATATCGCACCGGCAATGATCCTCATGGAATCACGCGAACTGTTGGGTTTACGTCACGACGCCGTTCATTGATGACTCGACGTTCGCGACCCTGGCGCATGCACACGCTTCGGCTGTATACGTCGACATATAAAATGAAAAGAAAAAACAACGAAAAAAAAACGAACGATTCATTATCCCCACTCATACACTGACAAACACAAATGCACAAGAATAAGTTGCAAAAAAATGTGATTAAATACGCATTGATTTTCAAACACATCTACAAATACTTTTTCCAACGCACATATAAATAAATATGGTGATACATAAACAACATGCGTACGTAGATCATGAATATTATATTATTTTTTTGAAGAATTGCAAGAGAATAATTATGAACGATTCGCAGTAGCTAATCATAAAGAGCGCGTCAATATATAAATAATCGCAAGATAGATACTCACAAGTACGCACGTATATAATAAAAGTGTATGAAGGGGTGGAGTGGGGAAGTTTATTTCGCAACAAGATACGAGAGTCCACTCTAAACAGGGAGAGGATAAATACATTAAATATAAAGTGTTATACAAACGCGATTAAAAATTCAAAATATACATTTATTCATTATTTTTTTCATCATAGAATTTTGTTTCACCAACTTCAAATACATTTTTTTTCCACTTCAATATTTGTATGAACAATAATAATAATAATGATAATAATAATCTACCTCAAGAGTCAAGGTCACACGGCCCATGTCGGACTTTGCGCAACAGGTGTAGCGTAACGATATTAAAGAATAAAAGTGGTTGGGCCAACAAAATGCAAAGAATTATGAAAAAAAAAAAACAAATAATTATCTATAAAATTGATGGAAATAATTCTCTATCAATTTCAAACCAAATTCTCATTCAATAACCTATCCACACATGAATATAAAGGAAGTTTGTATGGGTAACGATAACAAGAAAAATAAATATTGGTCACAAGGGCAGATAGAAAAATGTCAACAGAAATGGTATCAAAGACATGGATGTTTATATGGAATCGTTGACGATCAAGAATCGATGAAATGAGTAAAGAAAAGGCGACACGACCGTTGGTTCATTGTTTATATCCACGTGAGACGGAATAGATGAAAAAAAAAAGATGAGATGGGGAAAAAATAGAAGGAGCAGAAGAAGGTCTTTCAAACTCAATAGAACGTGGACACACCAAGATGGTTGGCACAACGCACGCAAACCAGTTGAACGGGCTACCGCCTTACCTCTCTGTTCTGTGTATCGAGTTTTGTATATACATATATTTATATATACATATGTATGTGTATAAGAGCAAAAGAGAACTACCGCGGGCGCAACTGTCGTTCAAGTCAAGAGACTTTGCTGATACATTCCAACAGCCTTGCTATATACAACCACGATCTCCTTTAATGTCTTTCATTCTTCCTACTCCCTCTTTCTCTTCACAAAGCCACGTTAAAATCCTTTTTCCTATATATATCGACGTCACAGAGGATTTCAGGACAGTCTCGGTAACTAATACCTTAGTATATTGCATTCTGGGATTAGGATTGTATCAATAACATGTTTTGGTGCTTATCCATCGATTGTGGCGTTTGCTGAATCCCAGATGAAAAAAAAAAAACCATTTATCCAATAGAAACAACAAAATATAAAGGAATTGGAATTTTGCATACATAAATTTGCGTAGGGAATGAAACGAAAATAAATTAGATTTTATAAATAAAAAATTATTTATTCGGAATGTTACAAAACAATTGGCATTTGCTCAATCAATTTGATTAGCAATTAACAGAGTTTCATAAAAGAATTTCAAGATCTTTTACATCTTGTGAAAATCTCTACAATTAAATTTCAAACAGAATAACATCTCAATGATGAATGAGAAAAAAATCACAACCGTAACTTCATTGAATACCTTTCAATCTTATTGAAATATACTCGATCAAAGGCGTTGAGAAAGTCCAATGGAAATTCCTTCACTATTCTATCGTTCAACAAAAATATAATTAAGTTGCATGGGCGACGAGAAAAGTGAATGGGATATATACCGCCGACGCAGTAGCATTCATGCTCATATTAATTCACCCAGGATTTCCCTTTCCATCAACACATTTATTCATATATATTCATATTTTTTTTCATTCAATGCTTAAATGTATTGCGAATGTGCAACGTGTCAATATTTGCAACGCACAAGTCCAATCATTTGATTAATAATATAATATGCCAGTACTTTCAATGAATTACAACAAAATTGTTGCAAATTTAATAAATAACATACACATTTATATCCACATTCATACATACATTACAAACTGAATGAAACAAAAGTCGACAGCTCTATTCACAACGATAAATAACTATATATATAAATACAGATATACTTAACATACGCATTGCATTCAATGAGTGTACAATAACAGGAATTTCATCGTATCTACCATTTAAAACCATGTGTCATAACCATTGTTATTTCTCGTAATACATACGTTATCTACACATATATATAGAAACGATATCTTCCGGATAGTTTCCTATGTATCGCCCGAGACATAATTCGAAAAATAAGTAATAAAAAAACACCTAGGGCAACATTTGTACTGAATTTGTACCAAGATATATTGTGTTCATATACCACCTAGGTAATTTTGACCAGTTCTCGGCAATTCTCGGATCACATCGGCGATTCTCGGGAATTGCGGAAGCATCATCATAAACACGACCTGGAACGGATCCCTTAGCAAAAAAGACAAGGAGCGAAAGAGACGGAGTAAACTCTGTAGGAGTACGTGGCAAATTATATAGGGGAAGAAGTATAAAGGTCTATTCACACATTGGCGTATCAGTGCCGTCTTCGTTTCATATTTATGCCATTCAAACCAGCCTGGCTGAGTTCAGTTGTATGTACACTTCAAAGAATTCTGCAAATAACTCATGAAACAGGTCAATTCTCACTTGCAATGTTCAATGTTTCGATTTAGAAATTGGAATTGTATGCAGTGAACCGAAATAAAATTTCCTGATGAGCTGGCGATGAATTGCACTGCAACAAATCAAACATTGAGAAAGGACCGATGGCAAATATACTTAGTATTTTTCCATTTGTCCTAGAACCTCTCAACAATTAACCGACACAATTGATATTCGATTATTTATGATCTGCAAACAGTTAGAATTTGATCTATTGACAATTGAAACTGTCCAAGCTTGAACTGTATACAATATTTATACCTGATGTCAGCACGTAGTGTCTGTGATGGGTCTGAACGGTTTGTCCCTAAGAAAATATTACCGGTTAACCTTGCAGACACTGAGACGCATCGGCCATTCACATGTGCGAACCACGATCTCATTCTTAATGCAACAATGTCCCTCATATCAATTGCATAAACACATACAGTACTGATACGGAACGAAAATGTGTGAATTGACCTTAAAGGTAGAGTGAAAACGCAAGTACGGATTCATGCGTATCCTCTCTCTCTCTTTTTCGCTCTCTACTTCCACCTATTCCCCTTAATCCCCTTTACCTAAAGCTCACGTTTGTCACTCACGGCTCTCCCAATCCCCACCACAATATACATCTACACATTCTACAAGAGTCCAGAGCACTCTACAGTCTATAGTGTGGCTCACAGCGTCATTCGGAGACGTGAAATACAGTCATCTTCTTCTAATATCATCTTGTCTCTTTCTTTGTCGGGTTTGCCTTGTCGCCACTGCCAGCCGCGTTTGTATGTTCGTTGCCGCTCCCTCTTCACTCACCAACTCTCTCTCTTCTCCATTATTTCTTCCCTTTAGTTGTTTCTCTCTTCGTTTTTCTCTTCTCCAACACAACACGAGCCAGTCGTCCTCGTCGGGGCCGTGTTGCCACTCCATGGTCGAGCCTCTATTGAGACAGAGAAAGAGAATCCAAGCGCTGTGGCGCGCGTGCGTTCGATACACGGAATTGCCTCGTGGTTCTTGGAACGCGGCAGACTGTCGCCAGTCACGCCAGACGGCGCATCGCTCGCGCGCAACATCGTCAACTCCAGTCAAGTTAGTGTGAGCACCCGGCACGTTCATTGGCGCGCGCACTAAATCCGCTATCTCATATATATATATATAAATGAGGTATTTGAATTCGTGTGCGCATGTATATGTGAGTATACACTGATACGGCTGGCTTTTGAAATAAAAGGTAGAGAATAAGCTGGTGAGAGTGGTGGGAAGAAGAGAGAAATATTGTGCGTCCGCCCATCACCACTACACCACCACTAGTACGACTAGACGGAAACTCTCTCGAGCGAATGAAAGAGGGGAAGAGGGCGACGGCGGCGACGACGACGACGACGACGACGACACCGACGACCAAGGCGAGAACGCGCGCGCTCTCACCCACGACCCACGAACACTCTGTGCATACAGTCTGGCTGCCAGCAGCAGCAGCAACACCACTAGCAATTCAGTACAAGCGGTGGTAGCGGCAACACAGCAGCGTAGTACTACTATAATAGTGAAACGATAATAACAATATACAAATACATAACATACAAATGAAAGAAAAAATTAAATTATAAACAATATTGATATTCAACAAAAGAAATATAAAAATTAAATTATGTATATATTTATCATAGTACAAAATGTGAAATTATTCAAATCAAGGTTGTTTACAATTACGCAACGATAAGAAAATATAACGTGTACGAAAAAAAAAGAAGAATAAGAAAAAAAAACATTTTTAAATAATTACAATTGTTTTTTTTTCTGTTGTTATTATTTTTTCAATTTTTCGCTGTTTTAATTGTGCGCGTACGTTGCAAACTTTGATATTTTATTTTGATTCATTACACTTCCGGCTCTTTAAATTTTCATTGATAAAACCGAGAATGAACAAAGTTTGTTGGTTGACTATTGCAAAAGTTGGGTGGAAAAAAAAATGAATTGTGTTATTTTGTGGTTTTTCAAAGTGCACGAAAATTGATAAGTTGAGTGAAATATTTGGGATAAGTGATTGTTGAATGGAAAAGAAGAAAGGGGGAAAGTAATTGAATAAAAAAAGAAGATAAATACGACGATATTTATATATCTACATACAATAATTATTATTATTTGGTGAAGTTAATTTATATTTCCTTGTGCTTCCATGAGTTTTTTAAACTTCCAGAAGTGTAAAACCACCGCGTGTGCCAATTTATTTTTCATCCAAGGTTATAGTGAATGGAATTTCGGGTTCTCTTTGCCCTCCACCTCCACTATCGTCACCACCTCCACCTCGTCAACTCTCTCGTTTGTAGCAGCAACAGCAGCAGCGCGAAGAAAATGACGCATGAATGTAAACAGTTGTCGAGTGGCGCGACTTGCCCCGACGACTGACGTCACGTGCGAGAGATCTCTCGGGGATATCCTCTCTCAATATCGTGTATATATATATAAAAATATATGTGTGTATTCATTTTACAAAACCGAGTGTATGTATACATTATACAAAGTTTCAAATTAATACGCCGATAGAAAAATATAAATAAAAACAGCGAAATACAACGTCGTGGAAAATTGAGACGGCAAACTTGGGGCTTCCACAGAGAGAAAGGCTGATTATAACGGTGAGTTGATACATATGTAATGTATATGTATATAGAAGTCGAATCTTGTTATAAGTTCAGTTGTTGAGACCAGAAATTCCGATACGATTTAATTCTATTAAGAAAGACTTTGTGGTAATAGGAATTGTAGTTGGATTCACTGGATTAACGTGACTGATTTAGCGTGCAAATATCTTCGCGCAAAGTCAATATTTATCGACGGGATTTTTTTTAATTTCAATATTCAAACGCTGATATTTATGTTAAATCTAACGGCATGTTGGAGAGTGTAATAGTTTTGGCGCAGTGAATTATTCAATGCAAAAAGTTTTATTGAATTGAAGGAAAATTGCTTCTTAGTATTTTCTTACTGATACATGTTCTTGTCATGATTAGTGTAGATATCCTGCCTGTGTGTAAAAGAGGTTCTGTTACATATATAGTTTATGTCACACCTGTATTAATTAGTTGTCGAGTAGTGAAAGTGTGATTGGAATCGCTTCAGTACTTCTAAAAGATAGCACAGTACAAAGTATACAAATCAACACTTGGTCGAAGTATCTCATTAATTTTGATTGAGTTGCTCTGTCATCTTATGATCAAAATTTTCCATGCAAATTTTATTTCCATCTATTAAAATGGAGAATAAATATTATTCCAGTTGGATCAATGAGCTTTTTGTGTCAGGGCCATTAAAGTCAACCACGTCACTTCCTACCGTAATTGGGGTGAAAAAAATCAAAAATAAAAAATACATTCGAGATTTGCATCTATAACAAAATTCCATCATACAAAATTCATTTTAAATCCCAACAGAAATATTCATGATGAATCATATCATCTCGATTAAAATCCCTATCCACAAATTTCCCAACGAATCGGTTACACAATAATTCCAATTGTCAACACATAACATTAAAGAGTAAGAGATTCCGATTATTATACCAAAATAGCGTCGTGGTATAGCGGGAATCTCCTACTAATATCGGAACCACAGGTGACGCATACAACCGCGAGCGCTTACGCGATCAAGCACGTCAATGACAAGATAAAAAAAGGAAAAAGCGAGAAAAAAAGAAACTGAACGACGAGAAGAAAAAAACGGAAAAATTGAAGAATGATAAATTAATTACATTGGTTTTATCTATTTGTTTATGTACATATCTGCGATTGTACATATCTGAGGTATGTAAAAAAAAAGACCAAGAGGTTAGGCGCCAGTGACGTCATCAGACAACGAGTGCAAATTATTTGCCAAAGTGCTAATGCATATATCTATGCGTTGAATAAATAAGAAAAATATTTAAGTCTCTTTCACTATTCCTCTGACTGTTATCTCTATCTTGGCTACCATCTTGTCTAGTAGTACACTGAATGTATATGTTGAGTAATTGTGTAGTGGCGTGAGTGAGACAGAGAGTAGGAGAAAAAAAATATTGTCTACAGTCGTGTCTGTGTGTTTATACGTTCACTATATCGAGAAGAAAAAAAGTGTTGTAGTAACTTGGGTCATACTTTATTTACTAGAAACGATGTTGGGTGTTTTCAACACTAATCGTACACACACGATTATCTTTTTTTAATAATTGCATTTGGATTCTTAATTTATTATCAATCATCATGATGATAACAGCGCACTGAATTTTCTTTAATTATCTTCTTCTATCGATGAAAATGTCGATATTATCAATAACTTCATCTTTATAATTATTATCGATAAACTGTCGTCATTACTGCGATGTTGGAATATGAAATGTATGAATAATTCTTAGTTATATCAGTTAGTGTAGTATTGGTAATAGTTGTAGTAGTAGCAGTGCATTGCACGTTATACGTCAGCATCAAACTCAAACGGGATTTGCATAGCAAACAGATTGGTGGCACGGTTGGTAAGTGGATAATAATGAAGAGAGACAGGGAGAATGGGAGCAAGAGAAAAGTGGTCTATTGGTGCGAGAAACTGGGTAATCAAGCGAGTGAGTTCGTGCGTATTTGATTGAGACAAAAATGTTTCCAAGTAAAGACATTTTTTTTTTTTACAATTATTGAATGGATATTTGTGCAAATATTTTATTTAGGTTATGACCTATTTGTAGATGAATGGAAAAGAATTTGAATAGTTGAATACAACTGAATATAGACAGACATGGAATTTCAATATGCTTTGCTGATGATAAAATGTGTGCCTTGCTTTTATTAACTGTTGGATTTTTATTTTATTATGGGAGAGGTCCACCAACAAATTTGGTGTGAGAAAATTTATCTGCAATTTTTTATTCAAATATTCTTTGTGATGGAATTTCTCAGATTATTGAAATAGAAATTAAGTGGGAATTAATAAAAGCATGTAATTATCATGTTCCTTATGAACAATCGTCGTTGATAACTGCGACATAAATTACTGAATAATTCCCTCGAATTTTTAAACAACAAAAATGACAATTTTCAATGAGTTTCACATTTGAATTGAACAAGCAGAATAATATTCAAAAACAACATAAATTTTATCGACCAATTGCATTAGAACTGTTTAAAAATATCGAACTTCTTGAAAGATAACTAATTAGACTTAATTTTTCATGCGTCGATGTCTCACTTTCAAATAAACAACGAAATAATTTCATATTTTTAGATTAGTCAATATATCAATAGCATATAAATAATAAAATAGCTCTCCCGACTAATTTGATCAGATCTTTTTCTTACGCCCACAAAAATGTGTTCCTACGTAATAGAAATGCCTTCTATTCATAACAGAAGTAAATAATATAGAAAAAAATAAGGTTCTGAAGAAAACTTCCTGTGTTTATATGTATGGTGTGTCGTTGTTGCCGTATCATTGTAACATTCGCTTCGAAATCTTAGTAGTGGTGGTGATGTGGTGATTGTAGTAGTGTTGAATCGCGGATGCTGCGTGAGGATGAAACGATGCGAGGGCCCTGAGTTGCGCAGATGGAGTAACAAGTGAGTGGTAAAGCGGCGTTGCCATGACGACAGGTGAGCCATGAGCCGCCCGCGGAGGTTTATACTCTTTTCTCTACTCTATTTCATTGGGACATGCCGTCACTGTACTCTGCCGCTTCGTCACTGCTTGATGCTGCTGCTGCCGTTCGCTCCCTATTTTGTAGCCCCTTCTCTTTTTCTCCAACACACGAGTTCGACCTGACTGTGTATGATGACGTAGGGCAACCTCATAATCCACCTCACTTCTCGCACGCTAGACTTTTTTTTTCGTCTCTTTTATACCTCTTATCCCGTTTATCGTCTTATTTCTTTTTTATTTTTTTTCTTTTTCGTTTATTCCTCACTGTTTTGCGTCTTTTTATTTTTTATTTTATTAATCTACGCGTCAAAACAGTTTATTTGGACGGGGGGGGGGGACTCTTTTTTTTGGGGTAGTTGGATTGGAGATTGTGTTTCGTGAGGGTATAAAACCGGTTTGAATTTGCTGAAGAAGAATATTTTATTATTTTGAGTTTATCATGATGACTGATGGATTTTGGGAAAGTGGGATATTGTTGGAATTATTGTGATGTTAATTTTGTATTTAATGATTGAAGCTTGAAATATTAGTAGTTGATTTAAGTGGGTTGTGATATTTTTAGAATCCATTAATTGAGATTATTTTTGTTTGAATTGATTGATAAGAAAAATCCTTTCTTTTTCATTGTTGAGATTTTAAAACTGTTACGGTGTTATAATTTCCGACAATTTCTACTATCATTGTCTAATCTTCTAAAATATATTCCCTGATATTAGACGACAGTACGTCAATATTTTTCTTCTGCACCAAAATTTCAATTCAATCGTCGCAAATATTGGCGACCCACTTTCAAATTTAATATTTTAGTGAATATTAGTTTGTAGAATGAATCAAAATTCAAAAATTCATTCCCTATCTTTCGTCTGATGGATAAAACTACTTCAATGAAATATTCGTCATGCCGTTTCTTGTTCGTTCATGTCGGCATTCCCATTTTATATTCATTTCAATATTCAAATTAATCGTGAATCCTGAAATTTATATTCAAATATTTTAATGGCAAATTTTGTAAAGTGTCTCATGAATTTCGACACGAACAAGCTTTACATACCGTTAGCTTTATACATATACACAAATCGTTTTTTTTTCCCCCTCTTCTCATTTTATTTACCTTTATTTTTTTCCCCCTCCCATTCTTCTTTTTTCTTATTTTTATTTTTCAAAGTTAAATTCGCGTACTTTCACCTCTACACAACCGACCTAATTCTTCAATAATTCCAACACATTACATTGTAAGATTTTCTGTTTCAATGATTGTGCGAGGTTGAAAGAAAAAAAAAAAGATAAATAATAAGGAAATTATACATTTATCATAGCTTTCATGGACGGCGAAGAGTTCTTCACAGTTTCTTATTGAATTGGCATAAAATTAGCAAAAAAAAATTATGTACAAGTGTAGGTTGTATATGTACAAAGAGGTTTGATTGTATATAGAAGGTGCGTGACCCAATCACCCGCTCAACGTCTCGGTCTCGCCACTTTGTGGGCACCGAGCATGTCGCAGTATGTACAAACGAGTGTGTAGCTCTGTCGGTTGAATTATATGGTGATGGTAATGGTATAATGGTGGAGGAGATGTTGGGAGCGTCAGTCGGGTACACCACAAGGTGCGACAGAGAGAAGACCGAAGAAGTGGGAATAAGAAAGGGGAAGAGTGAAGAAGGGAAATCCTAGTCAAACGTTATGTACGTGCTCGCTTCCAGTCCCTCTTGTGCGTGACTCACTTTCCAGTGAGTCGCGTTGTCGAGTCAATTGCAGGATTCTCCCTGTAGAGGGAATACCAAACGCTTATTATTGTGCTTCTTCATCTTCTTCCTCTTGTTTCTTCTCACTCGTTTCCATTTTAATTCTATTTCCCTTTCTGTATCTCTGGTTTTTATTCTATTCTTTGTCTCTATTCCATGAGAAATTTCTCGTGCATTTATATTTTATTTCATATAATCATCTGCGTTCATTCGACAGGTTATTCCGGTTTTTATTGTTGTAATGTGTTGAAAAATGCAGGAAGCATAGTTGTTGATGGTTTGGACGAAAATTTTAGCTGGACTTGTGCTTTTAATTTTATTCTTTGAAAAGAGATTGTGGGTGAATGAATAAAGATGTAGGAAAATATTACTGAGGAGAATCGTTCATCTGTTTGTAGTGAATGTTATTGATGCTGAATTTTTAGAATATCCCTATTAGTTTTTATGATATGTGACATAACGTGGAGAAAATTGTTTAGACCGCAAATACAGAAATTCTATTTTCATATATCCGATTAAATAAGAATCATTAAAAGTTATCGCTCTACAAAATTAAATACCAAAAAAGCTTCATGAAAGACACGTCAACAAATTAATTTAACTTCAAAAGAAGTTAAATTTGTATTAAGTGAAAATTTCCATTTCAATATATTGTAATATTGAAATGTAATTACGTTGTAATTATAATGAACAGTAAAATAAATTCTTCGTCTAAATCCAATATCAATTCCCAAGACGAAATAATGTCAATTTACGTTCCATTATTTATTTATTTATTGCAATGATTCGGTGAATTTATATTGAATTCATTAATATTGATATGCAGAATAATTATTCTTTTTCTTTTTTATTATCTAACATTAACTATTAGTGCGTATGGAAATTGTATAAATAATTGTCACGGTCGATTTAACAATTGTTCTCCAATGTATACTTCCAACTATTCATTTTTATGTATACAAGTGTACGACAGAAATTTTTCTACGTAAAATAACTATATGAACTCTTAGTAAAAAATGTTTTTAATCTTATCAGTGCGAAACATCATTTTGAGTTGAAATCATAACCAAAGTTACGAAGAATTAAATTATTAACGTGTATATAATTAACACTCTTGTACTTCTTCATACTCAACTCTTATTCAATATATTCAATGCTAATGCAAAACCAATTTTACATATACGATTCATTGGCATAAAATAGCGTCAGCATTTTTTTCATGATTTTTTTATCTAAATTAACTTTATTTTATTCATCACCAAGCTGTGCACAATCCAATAAATACTACTCATATTGGAAATTCTCTCATCTAAAAAGATAGAATGGCAAAAATAAATTGTCAAAGCCAATTATAATACACGGATATGAAATAAAAAAAAAGAAGAAGAAGAAGAAGAAGAAGAAGAAGTTCATAAAGAAATATATTTAATGAGAGAAAATATTTTCTAACACTTGTTAATACAACGATAAATGAATGAGTCCACGCTGACATATTGACTCGCTTATACATAGAAATATAAATAGATTCCGGGACACGAGAAAAAATGTGATCATATTGCGTGGTTGAAGAATTTTCAAGTCAATAATTCACACAGAAGCCTGTTGTTCGTCTCTTTTTTTTCTTTCTTTTTTTTTTACCTTTCTCATATTATTAATGGTAATTAATTCATTTTGCATATTCGTTTTGGGGAACGTGTTTATACATGGATATAAAAGCGCACGCGCGAAGACAATTTGAACTGCTGACCCCTGTCACTTCCGCTTTTATGATATCACATCCCCCCGTGCGCCCTTCCACCCTCTCTACACTATCTTTTATATTCGTCCTTGCTTGACTCCCAGATTTACAATATTCATGAAGCGATTCCATGCCATCGATTTATATCTCCATCCAATGCAATCGCAGAATAAATCATTTTCAAAAATGTTTGATGATGAAAGAAATGAATTGAAAAATAAGTAATGAAGTTTTTTCTCCTTTTATTTGCAGATATTCGCAGTGTGGAAATGACAGACCCACAGCTAATCAACAACAACAACAACAACAATCACAATAACAACAACAACAGCAGCAGCAACAACAATAATAATAATAATAATAACAATTCGAATACGTATAACAACAATATAAACACGAGTGCAAACAATAATAACGATGGCGAACCAAAATATTTGCACAAGAAATTCAAAAAAATGGCGACTACAGAAATGGTTGCACCTGTGGAAGAGAAAAAAGAAAATTCAGTCATAATCAATACGACAATTGTCACAAATACAAGTAGCTCTACCACCATAAAACCCAATAATAATGACATAATTAATAAAAAACGTGAGAGTGTTAGAGACACTTTGTTGGACAGTAAGGATTCTTCTAAAGTGGAAAAACCTACGGTGGAGCCCGATACTGAGCCCATTGAAACACGTAAAGCTGGATATGTTTGTCCATATTGTAAATTATCATGTGCCAAACCAAGTGTTCTTCAAAAGCACATCAGGGCTCATACTAATGAAAGACCATATCCATGTGTACCATGTGGCTTTGCCTTCAAGACTAAATCTAATTTATATAAACACTGTAGATCAAGAGCGCATGCATTAAAAATGGAGGGTGGTGACAGTGGCGGAAAGGTGAGAAAATATATAATGTTATTTCAGTAATTATATTTTGCATGAAGAGTTCATTCGTACTTTGGAACTGGACATTTTTTATTATGGATGGAATATCATTTTAGTTCCCACGTTGTATTTGTTTGTTTATTTATTTGTTCATTAAAATTTTTTGTTTGTTTGCTTTGTTCTATTGAAGGTATCGGAAGATTCGGATATAAGTTTATCAGACAGCGCGAGTAATGGAACGGGAACGCCACCACCACCTGTGCCATCTTCATTGACATTATCAACGTCTTCTTCATCCTCTTCTTCTTCGTCTTCTTCTGCAATTAATTCATCTTCCAACACAAAGACAGTTAAGACTGGTAAAATATATAAACCAAAGTTCCACACTGATCTACAGTGTTTGAACAATGATAATGAAACATCGTCATCCATAACGTCAAATTCATCGTTGAATAATTCAACAATTATAACAACCATCAACAATAATAAACCTAATGTTGAAAAACTACAAGAACACATAGATAAAATAATCACTGATAATCAAGCAATTGTTGATGCAGTTGATCCAAGACTGCATAAACTCATGCAAAGGCAGCAGAGTTTAGTAGAACAGACGAAACCATGCAGCGAACAACCGTTGAATTTATCTTCAGTTGAAGAAGCAATTTCACGTAAACGTTGTTATAGCGAAAGTTTTGCTCAAGAAACAGATGGCAAACAACACGCCGCAGAAGGATCAATAATCAAAGATCTTCTATTGAAAAATCGTGAATTATCAAATACAAATTCAACAACAAGTGAAGAGAATTTTGTTTGTCAATCGTGTAAAATCGCGTACACAAGTGTTGATAATCTCGAAACTCATCTCAGATATTATTGTAAAGGTCCATCAATGTCTAGTCCCAATCGTGACTTTCAATTCGATTTAGAAAGGCGAGATGAACGTGATAAACCAGTTGATTATTATAACACAGTACAACCACTTCCATCACCTGGACCTTTATTGGGTAACACACGGCTTGTCGACACTTATGCACCACAAATAAAAAAAACACGATCAGAATCAGTTCCAACAACATTACGATCACTTGAAGAATTATCGAAATATCCCCGTCCAAACTCATTACAGATGTTTGGCGGGGAAGTTAGAATATTGGACAATACAGGAGAAACAAAAACAATGAGAATAGAACCAAGACAAACAAATTCTCCATCAAATGATCATGGAATAATTAATCCTAAATGTGCAACGTCGGAAACATCATCAATTGTTGTACGCTCGGGTTTACATTCGGGTGGTACAATGGTACACAAACCACCTGGTGCTCCAGCTGTTACAACAACAAGTACATCAATATCATTACCAAATACGCCGAAAATGCTTGCGCCCATTATACCAAACATATCAACGCCCAATTTAGCACCAACAATGTCTTGTTATAATTATCTTGAGTCACATTTGAATCCATTAACAAGTATCACTGCCTACAATCCATTAACATTACCGCAAGCTGGAATAACAAATATATTA
The DNA here is from genome assembly GCA_030523045.1 of Meteorus cinctellus. Lineage (NCBI taxonomy): Eukaryota > Metazoa > Arthropoda > Insecta > Hymenoptera > Braconidae > Meteorus > Meteorus cinctellus. The sequence continues at coordinate 141,805 of JAPYZF010000070.1, forward strand.
CACGGCGGTAAAGTGATACCATATGTGCCGGGTATGCCGGGACCACATACACTATCGGCCACACCGGCAATTGACATATCTCACGTTCAATCGAGCGGTAATGTTGGTTATAAAGTGATTCCGGGTATTCCTGGTCTTCATATTATATCACAACCATTGAATCTTGCCAGCCCCGTCATACAAACTTCCAATAATATTTCTTCTATTAATGAAACTGCTAATGTTGAATTAAATAATTTAGGACAACCTTTGGAATCTACTAGTCCAATTAAAGAATTAAAGTACGGTGTTGGTGGTGCAAAAAATACTAACGGTCTTCCCAGTCCAAAAATTTCACGATGTTTACCATCAAGATCCACGCCAAATAGTGAAATTTCTATCACTGATTTGGATCGTCAAGTTAACCAGTCGAATTATATGATGGAGAGTTTAAGAAAGGAAAGTCCATATGAAAAATCACCGACAAAATTCGATAGAAATTATCAGCAACCAAATTATTCTAATGGTATTGGAAGATTGTCACCGAGAATGACAATGGAAAGTAGAAAAAGACCGGGAGATTGGAATGATGTTATCGAAAGTCGATCTCATCACGCAAGATATGATTCACCACCTCCGCCATCATCACCTTCATCATCGCACACATCATCAACGCCATCATCACCATTGTCTCATCAAGAAAATGGCCGAGTGCAGATATCTTCAGATGAAATTAAACATCCTGACACTTATAATAATATTGCAATCAATGGTAGGCTCCAGTCCGAATCAACACCTGTGATAATAATGAATATGGATTCATCGAAGAGTGAATCCACGCCTGGTTTGACATTTGAAAAACTCGAAAGTAAGGTGTTGAATAATAGTGATACAACGGAAACGAGTTCGAAGTTCTTACGGCCAACGTCCCTGCCATTGAAGCCTGGTACATTCACACCAAAAAGACATCATGGAATAACACCAACGGCAAACACACTCCCGTTAATAAGTCCTGAAACTCCACGACCGAAAAAATCGTACGGACAACTTTATCTAAACGGTCATGCCTATACATATTTAGGTTTGAAATGTTCTACACGTGTATTCTATTGTACATTGAATAGGCCACAACCAATGTATGTGTCACAACAACATGGTTTATCAATGTATTCTAATTGGAAAATTTGTAAAGAAGCACCACCAGATTTGGATATGGCACATTATGATTCACGTCATCGTCCGGCTAATTATAGTATTGCTTGGAAACCACCGGTAGATATTTTGATCCATTCATCATATAGGCCCACAATACCAGCAAGTCCTGATAGTGGCTTAGAAAGTGATACTCAGGAAAAAAGTCGACGAGTTAAAATATTTGACGGTGGATTTGAGAGCAACGAAGACTATACTTATGTTCGAGGTCGCGGACGTGGCAGATATGTATGCGAAGAGTGTGGAATACGTTGTAAAAAACCATCAATGTTAAAAAAACATATCAGAACGCACACAGATGTGCGACCATATACATGTAAACATTGCGCTTTTAGCTTCAAGACAAAAGGTAATTTAACTAAACATATGAAATCCAAAGCACATTATAAAAAGTGTGTACAATTAGGAATCAATCCTGTGCCAACAACTGTTTGCGATGAGAATATTGATAAAGAAGCAATTGCAAGACTCGCGGCGGGTGGTGGAAATGCTGATGACTCTTCAGAGGAAGAAGATGAAACTGACGGAGATGACAGCGAAGAGTCGGGTAGTGAAGAACATGAGGCAGCGCAGAGTTTACTCAGTTTGTCAAAATTAAATCCAAAAATTATGACTGGACTGATTTCATCAATCAGACCATCAACTTATCCTTATGCGTTAACATTTCCTTCTACCTCCGTCACTACAAGTATTGTTGCAACAATTGCTAGCGTGTCTGCGAGTACATGTGTCACCACAGCCACAACTGTAATTCAGAATGAAGTTCCGCATCGTTATTATTTTCCATCAAGTCGTTCATCATCCGAGGAGTGTCGCGATAGCGTAATACGTTCATCAAAAACACAGGAAACGGATTCACAAATGGAACACGATGATTACGATGGAGTGCGGCATCATCAACAATTGTCACAACCAATTGATTTAACAACGAAAACACCGTTAACAGCTTCATTAACTTCCTTCACGCCATTGACAACGCCAATAGTTGCGCCAACGTCAACAGTTATTCATCGCTCAATGGCTGCCGATATTCTTACACCCGTTTCTGAACCCGTTCTCTTACAAACAATCGTTCAAACAATGGATCGACTGCCACCTCAAGGTAGAGAGTGGAAACCTGATGCTGATGGCCATATGTTACAGGCCTATTTGACCGAACGACATGTAATGGACAGTAAAATTAAACAACAATATCGTGTTGGTACATTTAAATTTGAAAAGAAATTGCCAACGTCCTGCAAAACAGACAATGGAAGTTCGCACGATGTATATTCTAGTAGTACGTCAACAGTTACGTATACAGATCCTAGTAAAATGCAACAAATGGTTGCAATTGTACGTGACAAAGCGAAAGATGAATTAAAGTTGGAAATGAGAAGTGATACGCGTCCATTTGAAATTGAATCACATCATTCTGATAGAAAAAGTCCAAATGCGAGATTGACCAGCCTCATCACAACGGGATGTATTGATCATCCATCGATTATCAGAAATAATAAAAGCCCACTTGATAAATCGAGTTATATGATGGACATGAATAACCGAGTTTCGCCGAAAGGATTGTTGAAGAGTGAATGTGAATTAGGTGCTGATGGAGATATGATGATTAATACTGGTGAATTTCGTCCAAATCTGATTTTATCTGAATCTACAAAAATCCAAAGTTCAATATCACCAAATAGAGATACGGTGTCATCATATGATCGTCCACCTAGTCAAGAATTTAAAATACCATGTCAAGAATTGTTGCCAATAACAAAAGATGTGAAAGATCATATTGGCAATTTCGATATTAAATTATCAAGTCAAACAGAACCAAGAGTTGATTATAAACCAGAGCATAGAAATCAAATTTTGATTGATATACAACCAATGGAACCGCCGAAACTTCATGATATATCTCGGGCTGTGACGGGAAATACCAAATGTACAGAGCGACCAGATATAAAAATAAATAATGTGGACATAGCGAAGCAGGGTATTGCGGAAAACCTGAAACACAATGTTGCGCGAAAAATGGTTGTTGGTGGACCCGGTTTTCGTTCGCCATCACCACCTGGACGTCCTTCGAAACCACAGGCTGAATTTTTGCAACCTACCAACGGTTGTACACCAAATTATATTAGGTGAGTATTTTATTTTATTGTGATAAAAATATCCACTGATAACATTCAATAATTTAGAGATTAAATCAATTGAAATAGTTACAGCGTGAATGAAGATGGTCGAAGTGTTTGCGGTATTTGCAACAAGATATTCAGCAAACCAAGCCAATTGCGTTTGCATATCAATATCCACTATTTCGAACGACCATTCAGATGCGTGAGTTGCGCTGTATCATTCCGTACCAAAGGCCATCTGACCAAACATGAACGCTCAGTATCGCATCACAATAAAGTCAGCATGACATCGACATTCGGTGCGGCAACTACGAGCAATCCACGACCATTCAAATGTACAGATTGTAAAATTGCATTTCGTATTCATGGACATCTCGCTAAACATTTACGAAGTAAAATGCATATAATGAAACTTGAGTGCTTGGGAAAATTACCGTTCGGAACATATGCTGAAATGGAAAGATCGGGAATTAATTTGAATGATATTGACACTACAGATTGTGACAATAGTCTCAATAGTTTGCAGGTAAGGATATTTATTTCACATAAAATTACGAATTTAAAGAAACGAATATATCTATATGCAATTCTTCTCTATCTGTACCACAGTTATTGGCGCAAAAACTTTATGAGAAAGATCCAAGCAAAATGAGCCAATGGGACGCGGAAATGATACCACATCATGGTACTAGCGGTGGTGAAACTTCATCAGACGAAGGCGAACCGTTACCTATTAATTCAATGCAACAGTATCAACCACGATTACCTCCAGAAATGGAGGTTGCTACACGAGCATATCATACGCCTGCCTTACTGAGCGGTAATAATGATGCCGCACCAACAAAGCCAGTGAGCGAATCTTATGTGCCAAATTCTCGGTTCAATGACAATTCTTTACCCTACAAGTGCCAAATATGCGCAAGATCATTAAGGACTGTTAATGAATTACAAGTACATTGTTTTGTCGAGCATAATATTGAGGGTAGAGAAAAAGAAAATATGCAAAAAAGAATTGCTCAGGAGGTTATTGCTGTTGGTACGTCGCGTGACGATCAAGATAAGCAAAAAATTCATAATAATAATGACGATATTTAGTGCCAAAATAACGTTTTAGTGCGGCCATATACCATATTAATTTTGTAAATTTATATTTAATGATATTATCTCGTTAATGGAACGCGAGAGAGTGAGAAAGGTTGAAAAACAGAACCGAATTGACTTCCAATTGTACCTTTTTAACAAACACAAATTGTAAACATCATGTAGATAACTGAATTCATCTATCAAATTTTCAAGTGGGTGAAATTATCATTCATATTTCTAAATTATTATATTTCTTCTTCGCCTATTTTTTTTTCTGATTAATGAATATAATTATTTCGCAGTGGCGAATTACAATTACTGTAGTTGAATATATGGTAAATATTTATATACGATTCAAAGCGTGTGTGGTGCAATTGATTATATGAGAATATGTTTGAGAGTTTAAAGAAACGTGTTAATCTCGTGCGGAAAAGATAAGTTGAAAATGATTGAAGAATTATAATGAAACAAGAAAGATTGAAATCGAATAATACTAGAAGAGAAAAAATAAAAACGTGAGTATTTTCAAATATTACATAGTGTTATATATTAAACATATTATCGACATACGAACGTGAAAGAATGAAAAAGAAAAAGCGGGACAAATTCATGCATATAATTGTACATGTTTTATTATGAACCTTACATACAATGGATATTTTGTATGATATTGTGTTAAAAAACTATAAGATAACCGATTATCATTATTATTGCTATCATCGCCCAAGGGTGAACTTGTATATATAGTTTAACATGAAATAATTGTCGATAAAGAATCGAGAGTGAGAGGGTTGTATGATAGGATAGGATTCAGAGAAAGAAAACGAAAGTTTTGACTAATATTCGCAATGTGAAAAAAGTCTTAGATAAATAGTTGTTTCTCTCTTTTGGAGTCAAATGATTAAATTGTCCACGACTTGATAACTTCTATTTAAACAAAATTCTTCCTCAATATGTAACATGAATTCTATCGATAGAAAATATATGGATATACGAGGGCAAAACACAAACACGAAAACACATGCATACAAAGACATATGGTATACAATATCTTCCTTAGCCCATAATTAATAATTAGAATCTCTGATAATCACTAAACTCGTACCTATACTAAATGTGCTTGAGAAATTTCTGTAATATATTATACGATTCGATCGCGCACAATTATTATGTACAACGAGGGGGGTGGAGACACAGAGAAAAGCCGAAGTCGAGAAGGCGAAATATTGGAAACGAAAATTCACGGCCAAACAATATCAATTATAAAGTCATATATATGTTTTATCGATGAAAAGGGATATGGAAAAACTGAGAAAACCCAATCACAAATTAATTATTTAAGAGCTTCCAAAATGTGTACACGTGCATGCGTCCAAGAAAATTCCTAGCCAACGTCTTCGCATAAGATTGATTAATTTGAATGAAAAAAGAAGAAATATCGAAAATTCTCGAAATACATATCAAATGTTCTGAATTATTTCCAAGTCGAGCTTTCATATACATGAATATATCTATATCAATTATGGAATTTAATCATTCAATATGTCATAATGATGAGGGAAACAAAGACAAAAATCCAGGAGCGTGATGGATTAAATCATTTTTGTATGACTGGTATTGGAAAGAATTGATTGAACTGGATTTATTTTATTTCGTGACGTTGGCTTGGTCGCTTCCAGAGTCAGTATTAGAATCTCCTTTATTAACGAAGTATGTCATGCTTCATCGTATATATGTTTCATCACAATCAGTTGCTGTATTGTCGATATTTGGTAGTTTTCCATAATTTTACTTTTAATAGAAAATAGTAGAAATGAGAAGCAACAAAACAAATTTAACGGCAAACTATTTTTGTGAATAATTTTGAATTCGTACACACCTAAGGATCCATTTCGTGAACGAACGAAGGGAGAAAATATATTGAATACAAAGTGAAAATTGAAGATAAAGTGAATTAACGCTGCAACATTGCACGAGATCATTCGATCGCATTATATATTTAAGCACACACATACACTGTGCAGGTATTTGTTCTCCCGAACTTTTAGATATTTGTATAAATATTTACTCGATGTCTATACACACATATACACATGCAAACACACAAACTAGTACCGAACCGAACCGCATTATCTTTAAAGGAAAAATAAACGAAAAACATTTAAATTGAAACTAATATTTGGCTTTTGCCAAATTAATATCAGAAATATGGGACCGGAGATAGAGTTTTATATAATCATATACTTAATTAGTAGGGCTTGTGATTTATTAATGAAAAATCGTATGTTATAGATTGCGCGAAAGTTTAATATTTCGTCGATGTTGTCAGCATATTTTATCCTCAAAGAAAAAAGAGAAGACAAATTTTGCATTATAAGCACATCAAGAATGTAATTTATTTATTGTAAATAAACTCAAAAATTATATATATATTAAAATTGATTCTATATTTTTATGATACAAACTGCACTTACATTTTAACAATAAATTTACATGTCGAAGAGTGTTATAAAATAGAATTCTGGTAGATGAGTAGCATTCCATCAACGGGCATCGAATACGACGACTAAACCAAACAGTTAAGGAATTCATTCATGATATAATTGTATACTTATGCTTTTCAGCAAACTACGGAAATATTCGATAACAATGAAAAAGGATACGACGCTTGGTACGTTTTTTGTACATAATACGATAACCACACTCTCGGCATCGAATAGGATCTCTTGGTCTGATCTCGTTGTCATGATGACATTCTGAAATACAATTGAATTGAATAATGTTAAATAATATGAATTTTGAGGTTAAATTCGTTTCAAAGTTTGTTACTTACCACCGCAAATATACACCATGGCTTGTTTTGGTGCAGAATCCGTTTTGCTTGAAGAGTCCATCTTCAGAAGTCAACAATGTTCAAATGAAGACACAACAAATAAAACACGTTTTGTTCAATGCACGCTTCTAGATGAATCATACACAGAAACTCTTCAGCTGATAATGGTTTTCAATTTGTAATGCAGTCTAGAAATTTTGTACTGATCACAGCGCCTCTGGTAATGTTTTCCGTTTCATATCAGTGGCGTAAGCGACGCTGCCATCGTTCTGTTCGATCTTTGTGCGGAAGACATAACCGTTACAAGTTTTATTGCGTACAAAATATCTTTGTTTCATTCTTTTCCTCACATCAATTATCTTTCAATTGAACTAAAGCATTATATGATTCAAAGACAAACGAGAATACATCAGGACTGTTGCTCAACAGGTCCACGAAAGATTGTTAGAAGAATGGGCTACTGCGCCAGTCTCTTGCGCATCATTCAAAAACCAAAACCGACGCCAAGTAAGTAACAACGCACAAAACTAATATAAAGTATATTAAAACTTATTGTTATCATTTCATAACAATTTAAAATCGATCGGGTCGACTTTGTCGTCATTTATAATTCATAAAAATTCATAAAAATACGATTACCAACCATTATCAATTCCGCGCCAGCTTAACCTCAATCGTCCCAACCTGCGCACGCATTGTCCATAAAACAGCCAATAATGTTGCGTTTCCTGATACCCTAATACAAGATACATCTTCCTATTGGTCCATCCTCATCTTTTATGTGATCACAGCACGTTTCTATTACTTTCCCCCCTTTTTTCTTTGAAGGTTATATACGAGTTCGCATTTGTAGGCAAACACCAGAGGGCGAATGTTGTGATGCCTCTCGCGTATGATTTTGTGTGTGTGAATACATGAGTGGGCTATTTCTTTTCATTCGTGTGTATATGCTCACTCGGTATTCGCCCCTCGAGCGCGTCAGTCCAATTGTCCTGTCCGGTTGTATTTATATTTTGTAATCGCGTTTGTGTCATGTTTTCCCTTCGCTTACCGTTTGTTCATCGTCGTGAACACGTATTTACATCAATAACTTTGTTCGTAACTTCAATTCATTAATCGTTGTGTGTTGTGTTGGTGTGCATTCGCGTTTGTGACAAAATGTTGTGTTAGAAATTAACTGAGTGAATACGAAAGAATAATCTATGTATAAAAATCATGGAAAATATGAATGAAATAATATTACAGGGATGAAAGGGGGTTAGAATCTCACTTTCCAAGGCCAGCTGCCATAGTGGTTGCTTCACCCCTCATAACACAATGAAAGCAGGACAATTCTTTGAAAAGAATAAACCATAGCACCAATATTATTTTGGCGCGCGTTGTCGCTGCGCAATAGTAAATGAATGGGAATGTGTGTAAGAGTAAGAGGAAGATAGTTTACAATCTATCATCATCATCATTAGCATCACATACCGCATGCGAGTGACAGCAAATTGGAAGGAAGAAAGAAAAAAAGCGCGGTCAAATTATAGAAGGACTGTTGCGAAAATAATTGTTATTGAAGAAGAAAAATAGAGAAATAGCAAGGTGAACATGAATTCCGAGATGATTGAAGACGTTGAAATGCGAGAAATGGATAATATCCAAATGAATGAAACACCGAGAGGTGTTATTAGTAGTAGTAATCGAAGTATGTATGGATCATTCAATAGTACTGATAGTGGTTATTTGTCAACGACACCACAATCATTTAGTTCAAGTACATCAATTGCCACTAGTGGCTACAGAACACGTCCAGGAGCTGGTAATATCAGCAATAATGGTGCTATGTTAACAACAAAGAGACCATATTGGCTTAGAAGCCAAGAGCATTGGTCAGATAAACGTAGATCGAATTTAAACAGTTTGATTAATGCATCAGATGGCTGTGATTCAATGATTGAGGAAGAGTTGGATCAGAGTGATATGAAATCAACATCAAACTTAAACAATAATATTAATAATGATATATCAATGGATCGTCATGAATTCAAAGCTGAATTACGTGATTATCGTAATCGTGTACGTAGGAGTCAACGTATTTCAGCAGCAGTTACACCGGCATTTAGAGAACAGCTTCAATCACGTCCTCTATCACCGGCAATACCATCAGCATCATTTGTTGCATGTGAACCAATTGAGGATGATGTGAAAAAGCTAGTCATTGTACAACAAAGTACGCCATATAAATTTAATACAACGAATTATAGTTTACCAGCATTACAAGTAACATTTTCTCCAAAAACAAGCAAAACTAGTCCGGTGATAACGTCAATGATTACTGATTTTGTTCCTACAGTTGATATCAAACCTAAACGACTTGATTTCAGTGAAACGACATCATTTATTGCTGGTGGCGTTTATAATAATTGTAGATTAACACCTAGCTATACTGGAAGAGATACTGTTGATATATTGAGCATGTTGGGCGAGAAGAGCAATCATTATAGAATAATTGGAAAAATATTTTCATATTTAAGCTCACAAGATCTGTGTTCAGTTAGTATGGTATCGCGTGTATGGAGAAAATTATGTATTGCTGATAATGTTGCAAATACACGAAGACAACATCATATTATTGTACGACAAAATACGAAGGAAAATTTGAAATTGATGACGGCTAAAACGAAGATTGAAAGTGATGTACAAACAATGAATTGTATTGTGAGAAAAGGTTATTTTGTTGCTGTGCAAAATTTATTACATGTACCACCAAGACGAAGAACGCAACCTTCAAGTCCACCAGTATCACCGAGCAAAATTAAATTTCATTCATTTGTCAAGGTAATTTATTTATTTTTACTATTTTTTTTTCTCGTTTTAAGATTTTATTATCTCCTTTTCCTTTGCATACTTTTACTGTTTCATATCAGCATGTTGATTAAGTTCAAAGAACTGGGCATCACTCGGTGCTGACTGTAACAAATTAATATCAAGTGATGTTATCATAGTAATCGCACCAACACAGATCATATTTACACTTTTTCTTCGCGGTCATTTATCGCACCAGTGTGTCTATTACCTCGCAACAAAATCTCATTTTGGATGACTCGTTGATTTAATTATAATTACTCGATGGTGGTTGATGTTGCGTCTAAATTAGTTTGCGTTCAAGATTTATTATATGGATAATTATTTTTTTTTATCCTCTACTTCTTTTTTATATCATGGTAATTGCGAAGAGGATCATTCCTATACATGTCTCGTTAAACTCAATGAATTACAATACGTTATTCATCTTTTTTTCTTTTCGATCTTCTCGCTTCATTATTTCTTTATGAATGCGAAAGAAAAAATATGAAATGAGTGACAGACGTGAATTATTAATCATTTTTTGGCACAACATCCAATTTTGATATCTGTGATGAAGGAAATTGTGATTTATGAGAGTACTTCATCCGGTTGCTTCGGGCACATGAAGGAATGAAGAAAAAGAATAAAGTCTTATCGATCAAGTTGACCCTCACAAACGACATCCGCAATGTTTGTCGGACCAGACCAAATTTCAATTTCGCGCGTTAATCGCTACTTATATACATGATTTGGTACGTAGCAATAACCGTTGCTTCATATTTATAATGCGCATTATCGTTTATGTATGGACCACCAACAATGGGATAATTATCGACTGAGAAGAAACCGAATGCAGACAAAGGTGTAAGGTTTTTTTTTTATCTTTTGATGCATCATTAGCGTCATCAATAGATTACCAAGAATTCTGTAAGCTGTTTTACTTCTTTCATTTGCGATTATTTTCATCTGTTTATTTTGCCGCAACAACATTAAAGGAAGTAAAAATGAACATTAATGACAGTTGAGTTTTTAACGGAAGGAAATTAACCTGTGAAAGTTTGAACATATAGTTTTTTATGGCGGAACTGGTCAACGACAATGTGTGATGGTCGAGATATGTATGTGGTACGACCCCTCCCATGTTACTCATGTGGAGGAAGACGAGCGACCACGACGACGACGACGATGTTGGCGAAGAGAGGGCGAAAGAAAAAGGGAACAGGTGCAACGCGTAACCGTTTTTCGTACGTTCAACTGGCGGTTTGGACGTTCCAAGCCAAAACTTATACACAAACCTTGTGAAATATAATTTTCAACAGAATATTTTGCGTTGAAAATTGCCGAGTTCAAAACGTTCGAGTGATCTCCAATCGATAACCAGAAATTATTTACTAAATATATATTATAAAAGCATTTATTTTATCGAATTCGTTTTGCGAATATTCGGGTTTGTTTTTTTTTTACTTTCAAAGAAATATAAATTGAGGTCCTTGCATATTTTGGTTGGACAGTTACTTGATAATTTCATCATTTTTATCAGCAATGATACATGGATTAATGCATATCCTGTGCATTAAGAAATTATTTTAGTATATTTGTGCACCTGGCCAGGTGATCCACAGCCGTTGTCGTTGTCCTTCGAGCGTGAAATCATACTGTACGCATGATCATCACGGCACTAAATAAGTAACCGGATTGCTTGACATTTTTTTTTTATTTTCACGCATCGTATCCTTCGCCTTTTCTTTTTTGGTAATAAGCTGCTTGAAAATTCGATCCTCCACAGGATTAAAAATTTAACTGATCAATTAGCGTTGAGTGTGCGATATTTTTAAGCGCCTGAAGGATTCATTTTTCATTATTTCACAATGATAAAAAATATTCCACATATATTTCATGGTATAATGACAAAAATAAATGAACAAAATAATTTTCCAATCGTATGTAAATTTTATATTTTATTTCGATAACACAAATATGATATTGATCAGAATTAATTTAATATGTTGGAAATCATGTACAAAATCTTGCAATAGATAGAGAAATTTAATTCAGGTAGAGAAGAAGATAATGTTGTAAATTAGTTTCGCACTGTTGTAAAATGACTGATCTACACATGTTGATGAAGTGTATCAGTCGCTCTTCACATACATATATATCCCCATGCATTTCTTATTCGACCTCCCGTTGTGCGTTTAAACTTGCGAATCGAATTGGTAGGCGGTATGGATAGATGAAGTAGAGGGGTCTTGTTTAGAGCGATCGCGTGTGGTCGAAAAAAGCTCACAGCTACAAATATAAAGACAAAAAGTGAGAGAAACGGTTGAGAATTTATTTCCCGAATAATTTAACTGCTATCATTCCTCCACTTAATTATTATAACGTTGGCTAATTGTTTCAGCTACCTTAACAAACTGCAAATTGAATAAATAAATTGCATCACACAGTTTAAAAATATTTCATATTTTTATTTTGAATAAATAAATGTCTATTCACAAGATAAAGAAAAATAATTTATTTTCAGAATATTTATTTCCTCTAGTACCATAAATAAAAGTACAAACTCAAGTATTAGCGACATGCACTCCAGGAAGGACCTTTGGGTAATATAAAATTGACGGGTAGGGATAAGAGGGCGGGGTTGGAAAAAAAAAGATATGGCTGCAGGAATGCACGCCAGCTGCCCCTATATATTTGTTTGAAGTTTGCTTTTGAAAATCCCATGGGTTCCTGGATGCTCTTGCATTTGAAGTGAGATAGTAACTCATAATACCAGAAAAAAAAGGGGAAAAAAACCCATAGGTAATATGTGATGTGGGAAAATGAGAAAAAGATCGTTAAGGCGCCACAGGAAAATGAAAATTAATACCAAATGAAATTTTATTCGTGACAAGAAAATAATAAAATTCATCAGTGGATAAAAGTTTAAAATGAAAACCTCCCTTGAATAAAATCGTAGTTTTACAGCAGCTGGCTCTAACTCATTGTCACTTTGTGCCTTTGTGTGCTCCCTTTTGCCCTGATTTTTTTCTACATAATAAAACGTAGAATGATTTCAAAGTAAAACTCTTTTTCGTTTTTTTTTCTCCAACTGTACAGATAGGTAGTGTATGCTCAATGTTTTACGAATGCACACTTAGAGATATCATTGAGTGCGTATAAAACCCCTCTAGCTGTAGGATCTTTGTTTACTCAAGATGCGTGTGTGGTATGCACAAGGGAGCTGCTCTAAGAAGTGATGAGATATACGATAGAAAAGTATAGTTTAATAGTAGTGTAAACTATAGGTAAATTCTTGAAAAAATAAAAAATAAAAAGACTGAAGATGAAGTAGAAAATATTTATATACATAAAAATATTTAACGATATGTATCATCAACGAGTATATACCTACCTAAATTTATATTTTGAATCTTCCGTAATATTTTTCTTGAAATTTCGAAGGTAATAATGATGAAGAAAAAATAAAAAAGGTTGTTTACTTCTAAGAATTTTTGTATATAAGTCGAGAGAAATAATTTCTATGGTTTGAATTTCTGTGACTAAAATTCAGGCAACCACTTTAATAGCAAAAAAAAAGAAAGAAATTTGTGTGTATGGTAGCTTTTGATTTTTTATTTTTATTTCTTTACCTATGAGAAAAGACGCACAAACCAAGATCAACAATCTGGAATAATATCTCTTACCGACCCACTACCCCGCGTTATAAATGCGCATCCTGACTGACCCAGCTGTCTTCCATTCCCCGCCAAAAGCAAACGCAAGATCCGTTAATCTTCGTGTACAACACAGGGAAATAATAAAGTATAAATATTTACTAAAAGAATTTCATTTGTTTCAATAATAACATTCGCTTTATGTGAAATGAGATATGTTGAATTTTTTTGTTGTCTGTTATTCCTTTTATCATGTCTGTGATGAATTAATAACATTCAAAGCAACAACTAAATGTTCAATATAAAACTGTAAATAAATTCAATCGTAAAACCGATATTAAAGTTCGTTCTTCACAAGTTACTTTCACATGTCCGTTATTCCTACTCTCAGACTCACTCCCGAACATCCGGTGCAACATTTAGTTAATCTGAGTACAATTTAGAATACCACAAACAATTTCCTATGCAGAATGTCAAACATATTTTTCCTCGTCATTATTCTTCATTACTAATATCGTCATCACATGATAAGACAAAGTGCAAGAATTGATTAACTAAAAGGAAAAAATAAATTAGAAATGACTTGTTAACAATTTTTTCTCAACAAATACTAACATTTTTTTCTGGGTGTTGGTTTTACATTCTCTTGTTGCCATGGGGCCTCAAAACATGTCGCTTACATATACCATCACTTTCTCAAATAAATGAAATTATTTTTCATATCCCACAGTCAATCAATCAATAAAATTAGGATAAATAAAAACATATAAAAACATAAATAAAATGAATGTTGAGAAAGAGAGAAAATATATTCTCTACCTAAATTCGAATTGTCAAAGCTAATGTTTTGTTTCTTTGTCTCCTTTCTTTCTTCCACTCATTCTTTATCTCTATCTACTTCTCTTCATCCATTCCATTTGCTTTTCGACTACACAGACCGCGTGCTCACACGCCCGCCTTTTTTTTCATCCTCATCGTGTGTTCATTCGTATCTCACTTCCCACTATAACTTTAATAGAATGTTTGTCTCACTCTCACGCGTCCTCCAATGACGCGCAAAGGAGAGGAGAACGCTCCCTGTTGCTATGCAGCGAGCTCGCGCGCGGATCTCCCGCCTTGTACCATATCATTATTATTCGCCCGGGCCGAAAAAGCGCGCGCTCAGTGTGAGCGAATGTGGCCCCAGTATTATATTGCGTTGTGGCGTCACGACGCAAGAGAAGAGAGAGCTCTTCTATACTCTTTTTACTTACCAAACAACCGCATTATATTTTGTTGATGGTAACTAAACATATGCATAGTACATTCAAAAATAAACTGATTTAAATGATGGAAAAAATTCCATTCCAATTTGTGATGAAATCATTCCTTTTTTTTTTGGAAGAGAAAATCAATTTAATTGATATTATTGATTTGGTAAATGGATGAAGTACTTTTTGATTGCGAAATTATTTAAACTTTTATGTTTAGCTTTAGATTTTATTTTTTTATATCCGGGAGCGGTTGGATATCGTTTGGATTTGATGTTAATTGAATGAATCCGAGACAAAGTTTGTGACTTGATTTAGAATTAATAAAATAGTTCATTCTTGGAATAGAATTTATTGGTGATGATTCAATACAAACTGCGAATTTCTGAATTGTTTTAGAGAAGGAAAACGAATGTGAAATTAATTGGAATAATAATGAATAGTTTTAATTTGAGATATATATTGAAATATTATTTTCAATCGAATAGTTTTAGTTCAAGGCGAACTTTATACTTGATCCAAAATAATATTTTGATTTAAAATAATTCATAAATTATCATGAATAATTCATACACGTTTTTGTCATCAGAGCAAAATATAAATGTCAAAACACGAACGAAATTTTAATACCAGAAATATTTTTATTTCTGACTCAGAGTTCAAAAAAAAAAAAAAATGATACTTATTTTGATTCAGAAACATTTTCATTACGCATATCAAATTTCCAATGAAAAAAAATATCCAAATTGAGCTGCATCAAAATTAATTTTTTATTTCTATCAAATATGCCAAACTTGTTTCGGATCAAATTGTATTAGATTCGACTTATTTTTTCCACTGAGTAGCGAAGAAGATCGGCCGGTAGGAAGGCACGGGCGGCCGGTCCAAAAAGGGAGAAAAAAGTTGAAAAAAATAATTCACTATACACAGAGGAAGAAAGAAAGAGGGACTCTGTTGCTGGTAGAGTCTCTCGACTGCGATCATCGTCTTCCGTTGCCTGCTCCCTATATAAACTCCTCCAGTCTAGACCGGGAATGACGCAATGTTGTTTACTTTCAAGTCTGCATGGCAACAGGTCGCCTCCTGTGATTTTTTGGCGAGTGGTTGGGCCACATCACAGGAGTAAGTTAGTTAGTGAGCGCAGAGATCAAAAAGGAGGAAAAAAAAGGTGGGGAAAAATAAAAAAAAAAGCTGCTAAAGACGGTGAAGAATCGATCCACGATCGATACCTCGTCATTCTCATCCTTCTTTTTTTCCTCCAACTTTTTTTTATTCCCCAAAATTTATTTTTAATTTATGAACACACACGTGACGTATTCATTCACGATCTCGACATAGCAACAAGTTGGCATTCATTCTAGTATATATACATAGAATTTTATTGACGTCAAAGCAGAGATGTGTGCGTCGGTCGAGGTTAGCCTCCCTTCCGCATTGGAAGTTGGCATTAAAATCAATTTTAATTCATTGAAATTTTTTTTTTCTTACCAATTGAACCAATTTATTCAAATATATTTTAGTGTAATAGATATGTATTTTGGTTTTTGGCGATTCATAACATCCGGTAGTTTCATTGACCTAGTCAACATCGCGTACACAAGCAAGCGTGAAATGCCAAGAGATTGCGCCCACGACGACCCCAACTGGCCTTCAACAAAGTAAAAGAAGCGAAATGCTGTTAACCATGGAATGTACACGAACGTCCTTGATAACGGAAACTATTTAACTGTGATTATATATACACTTTAATGCAATTTTACATAGCGGAATACAGACATATATATAAACACTAAGTAAATAGTAGTTTTCCACATTTCCACATCCGCTTTACTTTATATTTTTCTATCCATTTAACACATCCTTTAACACCCAACTCAATATTTAGTCATCCAACATCACGGGTTTATATATTTTCTTATATACACGTTGAGACATTGTATTTTATTTAAAAGATAAATTTTTTAATGTATAATCTTCTTTATCATTTTTATGGTAAACTGGAAAATGCTGATAAGAGAAACTACCTGAGAAGAATTATTACTTCTTATTCATATTTGTTTTCATATTATTTTCCTTTCTTCTTCTTTACGTTTCTCGTTTTGTATCTCCTCTTTTTTTTTCTCTCTACGCTCGTGAGTTCATTCATGCCGCAGTTTCTCAATGAAGAGCTTTCATGCGAAGGTCGATTGTGTCGTCGTCTTCGTCGTCGTTTACTGAGCGGGAAATCCGCGTTTATATACTCGTTGTATGGTGAATGTTGAGAAAGAAGGTGGCAACATTCCATCCTGCAAACAGGCTCAGGTACAATGGCCTCTTCCTTTCCCTTTTATATATCACTTTACTTGTATACATTTCTCTTTTCCCACGCAAATGTTCCCTCAATTTTTTTTCAACAAAAAATAAACGAAAAATGAATCCATTATCAAAATAATGTTACAATTAATGTTATCTTATGTTGAAGAATTTTAACTATAATAAAATTGTAACAGACGGATGAATGTTATTGTGACGAATTTATATATTCCATTTTCCATTGATAAAAATACCAAAATATTTCTCAGTCTGGAATCGTTTAGTTTATTTCATTCTAGTTGATAATATTTGTCTTTGGAATATTTCAAATTTGGAGGTAAACAAAGTGAATAAAGAGAATTGGAGAAAGTTTGGAATAGTTTAGGGATAAAGAAAGAAAAGGTTGGACAATGATCCAGTATTTTTTTTTTCTTCCTTTCTTTCTTTATATATACCAATTTGAATTCCAATACGTCGTATCTATATACATATAGGTTTATATACAAAGGTATATATGACGAGGGCGTTTATAATAGGGCGGCAAAGTACAGAAGAATATTCCAATTTGAATATTAATAACATGGCGAAAGTGGTCAGTGGTTTGATAGCGTCAAAAATATTTTTGCCAGTGTTATGACCGCAACAATATTTTTTTTTCTTTGACAGATAAATAATTGATCGGCATAAATGTTTTTTTTTTTATTATTTCTTCTCTTTGTGAATTGCGTGAATTACGAAATAATGAATGTGGCAAATTTTAAAAGCGTTAGCAGCTTCCAGGAAGAGATAACTCAACTTCCGGTCATGTGCTAGTCACTTATATTGGCGCCAGAACATAAAGACGAACAAATTAATTCAAATAACATATTTATATACAACACGTTTTATTGTGCTTAGTCATACACGAAAAGTAACAAAATTACTCTTCACATTCCAAGTCAATTAAGTAATTTATCAAAACATAATATTTTTATTTGTATATTAATATGTGGGTGGGTAAATTAATTGATGAATAAAAATTGATTTGTAACAATAAAGACAAACGAAATGATATAAATTAAATATTGCGAGAAAATAAAAATAAATACAATGCACAACAATCCACGTGCATGTGTTGATGTTGTTGCTGTATCTTCGTTGGTTGCTAGGCGCGCTCTTCTACACTCCTTTCTCTTCCCGCGTTATCATGGTCCACGCATGCTTGCGGTTGGAAAGAAAAAAAAAATATTGCGGGCGGGTCCAAAGCGTGTGAGCGAAACGACGAAATAGTGAGACAAAAAGTGAAAGAAAGAGAAAAAAGATGCTGGGTCCAGTCGAGTGGATGGCAGCGGGCTCTGCCCGCGATTAACGGAGTCTAATTGCATAGCAACAGTGGACCGAGATAATGATATATTTGACGCGCGCCTGCCGTCCACATATATATGTATATGCGTTGTATGTGAGGCCCCCCCTGGCCCACTTCAAAATTTAACAGATATACATTTTGCACGAATGTGTATGAATATGTTACACGTTCGAGAGAGACGAGAGTTCATCATTCGTTTTTTTTTTCTTTTATTTTTATTATCTTCTTTTATGCATCTTTTTTTTTTTATTGTTTATTTTGTCTATTTAAGAGATAAATATTTATGAATGAAGATAAATTAATTTTTATAGGTATGAATAATAATTTTTATGATCATATTTAATTCGTGTTATCATACTTCCGAGTTGTAATGATTAGGATATGTACAAAATTTATTCTAGTTGAATTGTATGTAGAGAAGTAGTGAAGATAAGCGAGTAACAAGTGTGACATTTTTGCGTTTACTATTTTTTTTTTTCTTCATATCAAAACGGTTGTTATATTATTTTTATTTATGTAGTTGTGACCCTCATCTTATCCAACTTCACGTCCGCTTCAACTAGATGCGTGTGTTTAACTTCTATTCAAACTGGTTGGGCAACGGCGCATATGAAAATGATCCCAACAGTTTGAAGTCAAACAGATGTAGTGTTGAAGAAAATTTTTTTATTCATTTCAATTCTATACTGGTAAGCATTTTATGGTTAAAGGCTGTTATGGGAAAAAAAAATGTTCACGCGCTTCCACTTCATTATTTCTGACTTCACTGTGTCGTAATATCCAACGGCATGTGTAAAAGGTCGGTGAAACCCTTTGGAATTAATCGAATAATTTAGAAAATAATTTTGTAGCTTATGATTTGAAAAGAAGAATTTTTTTCATTTGACTTCAACTTCTCAATGACAGAAAATAAAAGAGAATATTATTTGATGTTTTTATTTTTAGTTGTTTTATTTATGTAGTAATATTAATGGGAAATGTGAAGGTAATTTGTATCTTTGATTAGTTTTTTTTATTCAACGTTTGTTTGGAAGAAAAATAAAAATTGAAAACATGATGATAATAATTTTTCTGACAACAATTGAACTAATTTTAGATTTTCAATTCATTTGTTCTAAATCCAGAACGCTGAAGCTTATGAAGGAAAAATATTTGCAAATTTTAATGTTTATATTTCTATCTCACCATTTCCATGACTAATTTCCTGTAGATTTACGATTGAAAATATTTCGTATACTTCGAAATCAAAAATAAGAAGTCAACGAGGTGACAAAGCATTTGATGTTAATTTGATGTTCCATCAATTTTAATTCCTCGATGAATTTTATCTAACTCGTTTAGACAACGGATTAATTCTCTACCGCAATAGACATGAGCTTACAAATATTTTATATACTCAATTTAATCAGTATTTAATTTATACTGAATATTAAAATAATATTTCTGACGTAACACAATTCAAAACTCTTCTTATAACCCCTAAGAAATTTATTTCTGCCCAAGTATTTGTCCATTATTCTGAAAATTTTAGTTTTACAATTGGGGAAGTACATCCAACACCGTTTGTATACCTGACTGGATACGACCTCCTATGTAGAACAGCTCAAGTACCATACACTGTCCCTCCTATACTACACGTCCCTCAAAAATGCATTCAAGAATTCACCGGGATTTACCCTCGTCCCTAAATTGCCTATATCTTCTTCGATTTATCTGGAAAAATGTTCGTTCATCAGTCCCTTTTACATTCACAACTTTAACCAACTCGAAATACACAAAAACCTCCACCAAAAAAAAAAGAATAAGAAAGAATGAAACATTCAACAATGATAATACACATTGTCTCTTATCTTAACTTCACACATATCATTTAAAATAAAAAAATTAATTAACTAATCATGTCTTCTTTCATTTGGTCATCAACGTTTTAATCATTCCAATTGCTCTTCACACATGACATGTTGAGGATTAATTTTTCACAAGATAATTCTCATTTATTTTTTTTTTTTACAAGCCTCAATTATTATTATCATCATTCGTCTCCCACAAATATAATGGCCAAATATATTGCGCTCACGCACGACACATTATGCGAAGGAAGCAATTGTTTCACGTCATGTTATGGTCGCAGTATACTGAGACACAATTATGTATATTGAAGTTATGTGTGTGGTTAGAAAGACACGAAAAAAAGAAAAAAAGAAAGAAAAAAAATATAAGAAATAAAAGCAGTAACTGCTGGGGTGCAGCTGGCCCAGACTTATGGTGGTTTGCAAGTGCAGCGTCATCTATTGAATATACCGTATGGGGTTTCTTGGAGATGAATAATGCCCCTACATGAATACAGTTTCATCATCAAGAAATTTTTTCAACTAACAAAATCTACACACTCATATTTTTCCTTGGTAGTTTTTGATTGGTAAAATATGTCAATAGACAAATTGAAATAAATTAATAATGAAATATAACGCGTGAATGATTTTTCCTACTTCTAAAATTTTTTTTTTTTCATTGTAGATGACGATTGTCTGTGCTATTTATTCACTCCCTTTCACCTATCATCATACATTAGGATACTGTTAGTTGTAATTCAATCGCCTCGGTCTCTATATATATCATATTACAATATACGTTATCGGATTATTAAATCAGTTTTGAATGTGTTGTCACAGTCCACTTGTGATCCTTTTGAACAAAAGCCGAGAATATTTTGTAGATGTTCACATCAATGTATTAGGCTACCTGAATGTGACTAATAATGAAATTTCTTAGGAAAATATATCGTTGATTATTGAAGAATGAAATTTTTATTTATAAATATGAACAGATATGATTTCGTAGTGAATACTATTTATCATTGATTTTATGTTTATATTATATTTCTCTTTTATTTTAAGATACTGTTGAAAATATTCAATAAGTCTGTATACGTTTACAATTGTACAATGTGAAGATTATAAAGAATTATAGCGTCATAAAACTGAGTATTAAAATATTCTTTTTATATTATGTTTACAGGCGAGTCGTACGCTTGAGCCATGGGAGCGTCTTTTTCCTTGTCCAAAATGTTCGTTTGCCTGTTCGGTAGACACGGAGAAGAATGTGGGTACGTGCACAAGAGAGGGATGTAGCACGAAATTTTGTCCATTCTGTTCGTCGCAACCACACACGGGTGCGTGCAAAACGCCATTGTTGGCTACACCAACCAAACGTAAAAAGCGACCGCTCATTGTCGGTTCGAAGCAAAGCAAGAGGAATCTTCGACGTTTATAATAATATATGTGTGGTGGGTGAAGTGAGATAAAGAAAGGAAAAAGGAAGAAGTGGATGATGAGGAAGAATTATTTGTACATTGTTCACATAAGAAGTATTTTTTATTTTTCCACTATTTTTTTATAAATAATTTAAGTTTACTTTGGATCAATGTTATGTTCGATGAATAACGAAAAAGGAAACATGGAAGGAGATAAATGGAGATTGAGATGGGTGCAATGTACCCTTGGAAAAAATTCGTGAACAACATCACGCAGCTTGAAGAAGAAACGTTGCTGTTGCTGCTGTGTCGTTCAGAACGAAAACTGCATCGCTATGTGGTACATACCAATATAATACAAGAGAAGCAGCATCTTTAGTGTGGATCGCCGGCAACTCGCGTCTGGCCAGACGAGTTTTTGTGGTGTGTGTTCGGTGTATTCCTCCCTTCGTTATTTCGGCAACCTGCAATTACCCCGCGGCAAACCGAACGAATCAACAATGGCGCTGTAGCACTTTCAAACTTACTCGCAAATTCCATTTTTGAGACGAAGGAGATTCAATTTTTTTTTGTATGTTGCTACCGTTATAAGAGAGTAAGAAAAAGAATGAAGAAAAGCTCAGCTCTATATAATATGTGGAATACTCAAATTTTTGCGTTTAGTTAGTGCAAAACAAAGTCTTGAAAAAATCAAATAATTCTTTTGGTTTAAGAACCATTATATTTCTTCTCTTTTGTTTAATAATTATTCCGTGCCATTTCTGCGCCATAAGAATTGCCATAAACATTTTTGTAATTGTCCCCGACAAAATGTATTTTCACGGTGTGATGAAGAGAAAGAACAACGGAAATGAAAATAAAGACTGTATATGTAAATATTCGTGCGAGTAGTAATATATATTTGTAAGTATATTATTTGATGTTGCCAATGAGATTAATATTTTTTTTTGGCCATTTAAAAAGGATTGGAAAAAAGCGATAATAATAATCTCATGTTGGTTCACAAAGGACAAAACATCGTCATCGATTCAGCGAGTGTGCGTTTTGGGTATGCAAAGCACAACAGATATGGAATGTTAAATTATATATGTACGAACGCGCGCGCTTTTTTATCTCTCTGAGCAACAACAAAGCATTCGCCTCTTCTCTTTTATTTATTTATTTTATTACATTTTATATTTTTATTTCTCGTTAACCGTTGCTCTTTCTCTTCGTATTATTTTCTCCCCCAATCCCTCTCTTGTTCTCTTTCATTTCACTCTTGGAACTCGCTCCGCCAAAACAATGGTAGGATAAGAATAAAAAAGGGCTGGAAGGGTCTGCCCTCGAATAATGGCCGCGTTTGTTCCACGAGAAATTTTATACGAGCCTCAAAAGGAAAGAGATGAAGAGTGTGGAAGAATTTTGTCAAAAAATTTTACGTATTGTCGATTAGTAAACGACTTATTTCATAATCAAATCGCTCAAAGATCACTTAATCAAAAGTCAAGTATTGTTTTATGTTCTTTTTTTGTTTATATTCTCATATCTTTTCTCTTTATAAATATGTTTTAAGTTACACAAGACCAAATCACTCTGTGCGCGGTATTTTGTAGTTTAATATGCACATGGAATCAAATGGGATTTGATGTGTGTACAAAATTAAATTCATAAGGAAGAAAATCTGTGAATAAATTCATTGTAACATATTGTTCTGATTCGTTTGAATTCGGAATGGGCTTTGGAAATTGGAAATCCAATGCACGATAAATAGTTTTAAAAAATCGCGCGTAAATTATATTTTATATATACATAGACATATTTACAGATATATCAATATATGTATGTGAGTGTATGTTAAGTTAATATTGTCTAGTTTTAATGTTTAAGAGAAAGTATTTATGTATCGTCAGGTGAAATATTTTCATATTGATTGTAAAAAATGAAAGAAACTTGTGCCTTAGTAGTAACTTTATAATGTTGTGGTGAAGTAAATTTTAAGTGAATGTAAAAATCTATCAAGTTCGTATTATATAAAACCAGTCGATAAAAAAACGGGGTGACAATTTTTCGAATTGTGAAATTTTATTAGGTACTATATGATTTTGAGGAAAAAAGAAAACGAAATGAATTGCTCAGGATTTTTTTTGCTCAATGCGAAGGAATTTACAGATATGTGTGAAAGCAAAGATGAAATTTGAATGGCAGGTTATATACAATGTTCGTGCTCTCTTTTAATAGTTAAAAAACCGAAAGAATGAATTATATTTTGTTCTATCCGTTCGATTCATGACAAGAAAAAAAAAATTCATTGTTTTAAATATTGAATTTGTCATTTGCCATATTGCTCTCTATTATTTCATGTCAAAATCTGAGATCACACTGTCGGTGAGGTGGAACAAAAATTATTCATGACACTCCGTTTCTAGAAGAATGAATCCGCATTGTCGTAATGTTTATGTATATATTATATATGTGTAAAATTTTCAAAATGATAATGAAAGATGAAAAAATTTTAGTATTACAAACGTAAGAGAAAAAGAAAAAAAGTAAAAACAGGTGATACCAAATAAAAAAGACACTGTCAAGCTGTTCTATAAGTTATTGAAAGAAAAATTATTATTATTACGAGAGGGTGAATTAATATTTTGAATGCTCAATCAACATGAATCAAAAAAAGCAATTGAATATTTGTGAATGAAGAGTCGTCAGTCTCTTCATTAAATGTTTCAGAAAATTCCGTACAATTATTGTGAACCCTCTCGAAATTTGCATTCCTGTATTCATTTCCAATTAAAAGAAAAAAAGATTTACTATATCAATTGATTTTGCATATTTATTTCATCCTAAATCCTGGAAATATAAATAATTTTCCATCGTCATTTTCCACCATTATAATTATTTATTCATCACAAAAATATGAAAAATTTCCACAAAATTCGGATCAATATTGCAATACCAAGAATTAAAATTGGTAAAAATTGATAACTTGATACTATTTTCGATGTAAGCCCCAGCATTGAATTTTTCTTTTGCGGTATTACCGTTGTCGATAACATCACTACATCATTAATGGGTTCACCTTTCATCGAATGTTTGGTTGCTTCGATTATCTTTACCGTTATCATCTTGCCCATAAATTTCTCTTCCATTGGAACAAGAACTTGTTCGTAAAACTTATTATGCCCAACAAAATGTTTTTTATCGTGTGAAACTTCGGTGATCAAAACATTCTGAATCTCGCCAACTTTGTGGCCATAAGGTTCATAAGATTGAAAAAATTCTGACAATCTTTTCGTCCTTTGTTTCACTTGCTGTGTCGGGACTTTTGGCATCTTGGCTGCTGGCGTTCCTGGCCGAGGGAAAAACTGATTTATAAATAAGCTTGGGAATTTATACTTTTTACAAAGACTCATCGTTTCCTCAAAATTTTCTTCAGTTTCTGTTGGAAACCCACAGATTATATCAGTCGCAATCGTCAGACCTGGCGATTTTGTTTGTAAATAATCAACAACTCTCTCAAAATCAGCTCTAAAATACTCTCTCTTCATATCAATAAGCACTTCATCACTTCCTGATTGAACAGGAACATGAAGAAAGCTATACACTCTCGGATGATTGAGAATTTTGCTGATTTCTTCAAGATGCTCAAGAATATAAGGCGGATTTGTCATCCCTATTCGCATCATACAATTTTCTGGTATGACTTCAACAATTTTCCACAATAGTTCCGGCAAATTACTTCCAATATCACGTCCATACGCACCAGTATCTTCTGACGTCAGCCACAGCTCGCAAACACCTTCATCAAATGCTTGCTTAGCTCTATCAACAATTTCATCAGGTGGATAACTACCAAGTTCACCACGAGCATGTTTTGTTTTACAATACGTGCATTGATTCAAACAACCTGTATTTATAGCAATAATCTCAATTAAAGGATTCCGCCGAACTTTAGGCAAAGCCAGTGAAGCTCCACCGATCTTTTTTCCATCTTCTTTTTTCTGCGCCAGAAATCGAACAGAATTTCCTTTCAATGTTTCTTCAACTACTTCTACTACCCGATCAATTTGCTGGACTCCTATCACACTTAGTCCTTTCAAATAACCGGACTTTGGAGCACCTTGTGGCACACAACTAGAACAAGAATATCATTGAGCATCCTACTAGTACAAATGTATATATATGATCATATTCATGCTGGTGTTGCTAAAAACATTAAAAGAAAGTTAACCAGTTTTTGAGATGACATAGGCCACTATCATAGTGCTCTCAAAACTGTACTTTTGCAATGAACAACACATCAATATAAATAAGAATTTTGAGGTTAAAATTACCCAGCCACAATAACATGTTTTCCCAATTTCCTCGCAGCTTCAATATCATTTCGAAAATGATCTTCGGCTGGTGCTTTAACTGTACAAGAATTCAACAACCAAAGATCAGCCAGTGTTCTATCCTGCGTTAAATTATAACCATAAACTGCAAGTTGACCAGCCATATATTCACTATCTGAGCTGTTATGGGTACATCCCCAAGTATTTATATATATTGTTTGTGTTCCTGGGATGATACTCGTCAATGTTGGTGGTACTTGTATCTCATCCTTTTCATTTTCTTCAACCTTTTTACTCTTCGAACGAATTGTTACTTTTTTTCTTGAACTATATCTGATTTTTGGGGTTATGTCTTGGGCAGATATTAAGTCCTCAATGTCGTCAATTATTTCTACACATGGTGACGCCATTCTTTACACTAATGAGATTTAATGAGATCTGATATATTGGATTAATTATTGTTTTGCATAGGACATTATTGCTTATGTTTATGAATATGAAAATACAACTTTGTAGGTGAGATACTTTGCTTCTATTGTTATGATTTTACAACGTGTTTGGTCTCATTTGCGATAAAGGCGCCCTCTTCATTTTTAGTTTGAATAAGTTTTGTTTCATTGTTTATAATAATTGCAATGAAACAATAACGAGTCTAATTTATTTCATGCTAACAAATTCCTGGATTAGAGTTATTGTTTTCTTGACTGAAATTCATTGAAGCAGAATCCTCGTCTGAGATCCAATTTGGATTCCATTTATCATAGAACTACAAATAGAACATGAAGTGGATGGATGAAAATTATCTATAAGTTTATTATTAATATATACAAGACATCGGTCAATTTGCCGAATAATGTCGCACAGTAAAGTTTTTCTGTCTTTTCATCAGAATTACTGACGCGTAGATCTGGTATGTCAAAGATTTTCTGGATTGTATTACAATACCACCGTCTTTTCATTCATGATAATGCTCGTGTTGAGTATGAATCAGTTTCTTTTGTCAGCCAAGGCCCAATACGTATTTGGGTAAATTATAAGCGAATCGTGGAATCGCCATCACCACCGACATTCTGAAAATATTTTTAATGAGTTGTTAAAATCAATATTTCAATGTGGCAATTTTCCTTTACTTACATTTGTGGTATTACGAGTTTTTGTACATCATTTCTGTGGCCTTCACCAAGCATTGTCTATAGAAGTTACTGTTTCGATAGAATTCAATTTGTATGTTATATAAAAATATATTATTTGTGTGCTGGAGGAAATCAGTGTAAGAAATTAAAAAATAGATGTATATATACAGTGTCGAGATTCATTTTTTTGCTCTGTATTTCGAAAATACATTATCTTTGATATAAAATATCAGTCGACTCGGGTTTGATCATAAGAACTTACATTGATTATTCTAGATTTATGCAAGTGCCATTGAATTTCCCAGCCGAATCCCACATAGGACTGTTATTGAATAATTTACGTAAAAATGCATGTCTATTTTGTACATTGTTAGTGACATGGTCATGTGTGAATACAAAAAATGATTGGGAACATTGAATTGAAAATTTGGTGGAAGTGTATCAAGATATCTTACACTTGATGTTGAATAATTTGTCATGCACTGTTAGTTAAACATAAGTCCCCCATTTGGTCTCCTATTTCTCTACTTCATTAGTTGCGGTGTTACCATTACGGTAAATATCACTCCACCATTCATGTACGTACGATAGTGATAGACCATTGTAGATCCATTCACGCCAACCGGTCGTTGAAACTCCATCAATTCTTGATTCCAAATTTTGACATAATGCTTTTCTATCATGACTTCTGCCACTTCTCAAATCGCATAACAAACGTTTGCGACAATCGTTATTGCATTGTGGACGGACTGGTGAATTTTTATAATAATGCCTATGAACAAACATATTTAAACAGAATAAATGATCACAAATCCAATGTAACTTTTCTATTTGATTTCAACTTACTTGTAATAAAGATCGAAATTTGTTGGTTCATTTGTCATCTTATCTATGAGCGCATCCCAATCCTTGGGCAATAATGATGTCATACCATAAACCTGTCGCGCATTATATAATTTTTGCCAAATAGGATAATCATGAAGATTCGCTTGCTTTAAGTTCATCATCCAACTTTCGTGATCTACCACCATTCGCGTTGTCTTTGGATGGTCACCATCAACATAATATATTCTATAACCCGGGTTGAGATCATAATATGGTGAAACTGAAGGTCCAATATAAGCAATGCTCAAAGCACGCCCAAGATCTGTCGTGTCATAGAACAATTGGAATTCATCATAATGAGTATGCCCAAAAAATTGCGCTGCAATCGTTGACTCGTATCGATTAATAATATGATAATAATTCCTCGACCAAACTTTAAGACAATCTGAATGTCCTGGTGGAATATGCCCAATGATATGAACTTTTTCTCCATTCATTTCGGCTCCTTGCAATTCATAAACCAACCACTGGAGTTCACTAACTGGATCCGTACTGTTTATTAACAGCCACCAATTTTTATTGTTACAGTAATTCATATTAATTGAGAGTATTCGAAATCCGGGCCGGACTAATACTGAATAAAAAGCACCACGTCTGACAGTGTGTGATACACCGGCAGGCAACCAACGTTTCCATTGTTTATCCAATTCATCATAAAGCCAGGAAATTCCATTTTCTTCAGGAACAAAAGGTGGTGGAAAACTGTTGACTGGCGCAGCTTCATGATTGCCCAATGCTGGGAATATTGGAATACCTGGGAATGTCTGTACCATTTGTGTAACAGTTTCACGTAAAATGTTCAAGTTTTCTTCACGTGTTTGATTCCAAACATCATGCGGCGGCAAATCACCAGTCCATAATATATAATCAATATCTGGATGGGTATCTTGAATGTGTTTCAGCATATTATCAACTGTTCTTTTCGGTGTATCACATTTACGATAATCCCCCCAACGACCAGCGGCCGCTGAAGCTGTTAATGGTGCACCATTAGTCAATCGACAACATAATGGCTCATTGCAATCGGCATTCGCCCCCTCTTGATAATACGGATCATAATGCGTATCGGAAATGTGAAGAACTTTGAATGTCGGTGCACCGTCCTTGGGTGGTATTGGCGGCTGTATTGGCGGTTTATTCACCGGTGGAAATGCCACTTCCCATTCGTGTTGCGGATTATAGGCATCATCGCATGCATCACCGATTACAAAACTACATATTTGCGACGATCCCATGTTTACTTGTTTCAAAACATAGATGACTTCACCCTGAAACATAAAAAGAAAGTAAGAGACGTATAGAACATATTAATTAAAAATAAAATAACGAGAATTTTCAGAATCTTTTACGTGAATCATCGATAACTGACATATGAAATTGAATAGTGAGATATGGGGACTTTATTGAGAAATGTGACATGAAAGTCTGGTGAATATCTGAAGTCCAACAAATGTGTTGCATTGTCATACTACGTGCAGGTTTCCAATCATTCTGACAGTGCGATTTTTACCAAAGAAAAATTGTTAGAATAATAAATAAATGGTAATGAGGTATATGTGTTTACAATTTTCGATGTCTGACTTATATCTATTCGCGTATGAGCATCTCGTTCGAAACGTCACGTGATTGGTGAAATCACTCGTCGCGTATACAGTTTATAAGTAGAAAGTCTCGTGCACTCATTTTTGCGCCTGTCTTACTACTTGTTATTTTTTGTCTTCATTTTTTCCATTCATTCGTGTCTTCTTTTTTTTTATTCATTCTTTTTGTGTCAGCTATTTATGGTTCCACTAATCTCGAGCAGAGTAAAAATGAAATAAAGAATCTGACGATAGTTTAACTTACCCCAAATAACAGTGTTACACCATGACAAACTCGTGCACTCTGAATGCGAAGTGATACACAAAATTGATAAATACTAGCCATGATCTCCTGATCAGTTTTGCCGCTTTTGATGTAATGTTGAAGGAGACCTGCACCAACTTTGCAAGCTGTGCAAGACACTCGTGACATTACCGATGTTTCAACTTCCACCATGACTTGCTGTAGATCTAATAACTTCATAGCTTTGTCGACAAAAAGTGTGAGATGACCGCTCTTTTGCGCACTCTCCATATCCCACAACATTCTTGAGTAATTGAGCTGTGATTGCGATAAAAAAAATGTTAATGAATTAACAGATCGTAGTTAAAAACGGGAAAATAAAAATCAAATTAATTTACCCTTTTAAGATCATTCGATTCGGTACCATTGATTAATGTCTCGAACGTTGGTGTCAATTCACGAATTTTTCCACTCGTCGGCAATAAAGTAACGAAACGATCTTCAACTCTGCCCTTCGCTTGCATCCATTCGTCTGCCAGTTGGGTCCAATTTGTATTTTCAATTTCAATTTCACGTTTGGTTCGTTCATGCTTGTCTTTTATGGCGGCTCCTAAATTTAATTTTACAAATTGGATCATTATTAAAATTTATTTTGTATAATTTCTGTCCGCGAATATATTTATTGAGGTGTTACCTGAAATATTGTGTGAAAATATAGCTAGGCACAGGAACATTATGCCACTTACTGCTTTCCATTTTTGATTTATTATCATACTATTCCCTGATTGACTCAATGATTACCTGGAATGAAACAAAAGATATACAATTAATAAAATGAAAACTTATAATAACTCAGATTGAATACGATGGCAAAATTTTGTGAATATGTATCACCGTTACGCATGAGTTAATTGAAATTTTGGACCGTACATTGACCTCTTATCCTGTTATATGTGTCTACATTCGATGCAGTTAGGGCAGTGGTACAACGTTTGATTTTTATTTTTTTTTTTATTCTCTCTCCGCATTGTGAATTGTATACGGTATATACATTACATTTCACTTTACTCGTTTGTAATATCGTTCTACGTGAGTATTTGGGTCTTTACAATAATAGATAATATTTTTCTTTTGAAACGGCGTAAAGTTTACGCTTGGCGTTGCTCATTATATTTTAGTGATGCGATTATGAGAACAGACATATAGATATGTCTATATAATACATTTTGAATATACTGGTTCAGCATTTGTGACCGTTATTCGACCCACCAACTCACACGCGGACTCTGAAGGTTCAGTTTCCACGTGCCGTATGACTCTACCACCATCATGTATAATGAAGGAAAAGAATGTTTAATTTACTTTAACGCAATCTTTCACGCAGACTACTTCAACTAATTAACAAAATTCCATCTTGAAATGAATTTACAAAGACCGCTATTCATTTCAAATAAATTTTCTGTTTCGAAATATTAAATTGTTTAATATTGTTCAAGTTTAGTTTAATATTGTTAAACCATTCGTATATAATCGTTCATACGTTATCTGTCGGGTGATAGCATTTAATTGTGAAATACTTAATCGAAAACGTGATGAAGCTGATCATTCTTACTCTATCAAGTGATGAAAAATTATTCAGAGAGGAATGATCATTGACAAATGATGTACATTATAATATTACGAATAATAATTCTGAAAAACTAAAGGGGAAATTGACAACGGGACAACTATGAATTAATTAGGTAGGTATCATAAGTAGATACTTATTATAAACAAGATTGTGAACACTGGTGTATTACATTCCCATATACTGTATTGAAATAAAGATGTTTACACAATAACTCACGTTAACCAATTTACATACTATTATCTAACTCGTAATATTCTCTTTTGTTCTTCAATATTATTTAAATTATGTATAGATAATTTTTTCTTCTCATAATTTATATGCATAATTTACAAAGTGCACTGATGTTGTCTGACAATATAGTGAAAGCGAAAGGTATGTTTATTTATTTTTCACGATCAGCAAACAATTTATAACTCATGCCTCTTCAACAATATAACGAACCATCACTATGAAATACATTTTTTATCCATAAAATATTTTTCCACACAGAAATTTTCTACAATCAATAATTCCAGACACAAACCTATATCCATAAAATTTTTTGTTCTCTTCTTTTTTCGTTACCTTGACCAAACGATTAACGGTGCTTGTACAACCTTGCCAAAAGATAAATGTTCACCTGTATGGTGAGCTTTCACTCAAGGAAATACTACAAATATTCTCGACTATACTGACCACGTCTGAATTGTTCACTGGCGCATGCAATGAACTGATAAAAGAAACAGTAATAATTATCTTTCCACACACAAAAACGAATTTCCATCACAAATTGAAAGGAAAAAAAAAACACTAACAGATAAATAGTAAAAAATAACATAGATTGATAAACGCATTTATCAAGTGTTCCTGAAGATGATTGAATTGTTGACCTTTCACATTACGAGAGTGAATAAACTTTGAATTCATGATATAAAGTGTGCTATCGTTTCATAATTAATACACAAACAAACTGATAAAAATAGTTCTTTAATCTAATTATTTCTCTTCTACTGTGAATGCAATCGGATGTGGACCAGTGGCTGCATAAAACACTGAATGCATCTTCTGTATATGTCATGCAGTTGCGTCGACTTTCTCTCAAGCATAGAACTCACAGAGTCACTTTATAACTGTGATATACGTACGTGTGTACGTATATACACCGGAATATTGCATGTAAAAGCAAAGATTGTTTTATACTGACCGGAAATCATCATTCGGATATTATCACATGCAGAAAATTGAAATCATAATGCTGCTAAGAATGATGATGATGATGATAGGATATTTTTCTCATTAGAATACTAGCGGAAAGCAATGTGAAATTTCATAACAACAATGGAAATATAGATAAACACACATACGCACACATAGATATATAAATACAATTTTTCTTTTATCTAAGAATGCAGGTGTCATTCAACTCATTGTCTTCCGTACATTCATTCAACTTTTACTGAACAATAAAAATAAAGCATTTTCCATACTATACGCACTACAAACCATAATTCTTTTGTTTGTTTGTTTATTTCAAGTCCTTTATCTATTTTTAAGGAAGTTGTTGAATCAGTTGACCTAAAATGCAATAACGACCTTGGATTATCATCTCTAGCACAAGTTTTTCCTTTACAATTTCAACCTCAATATTTTTTATTGCATCTATATTGGTATTTATGTTTTCTTTGCGTAAATCAAAGTACGTTTAATCATTGTTCATGTATAGATTTATAGAGATAATATCGTACGTTATCATCAACCAATGGCTCGTCGACTCGTAGCTATAGACAGATCGTAGAACTATGTAACCTACTTTAGTTGTTCAATTTTGCTCTTTCTCTTTTCAATCCCCTTGAGTGACATCAGAATGAAGTTTAATAAGATCATTTTATGTTTCATTGTCTCCTTTTGTTCCGTGGACGAATTCCCTGACACTAATAATTCCGACGATATAAAGATAATGAAGAGATATATAATTACATGTACCATCGGTGAATGTTTTATTGTTGTCTGGACTCATGAAAAATAAGATTCATTTGTTTTCTACGGAAGTTGAACTAGATAGCACGCGAGACATCAGTTTTATCAGTTTCAAATAACAATTGAAGCCACAAAAGAATTTGATATGGGATAAATTAATCATTATTTATATTTCCATCACATTGGAATTATATTTTCATTCTTGTCGTCGTTTGATGATATCAAAAATGCCAATTGCATCTGACCTTGTTAATTAGCATTTTTTAAAGGTGCACCCGTACCTTATTAAATAAATATATAACGTACATAAAATAATGCAACAGTTCAGATGTTGGTAAATATTACCAATTAAATATTGCAAAAGTCGTTGTGAATGTCATCATACATAGTCAATTGTATGTTTATCTTTTTTTTTTAAATTATATAATGGACATTCGGTTAGAACAAATTGTGCATGACGGAAAGGCTTCACGTATTATCTACGTATACAAAACATTTAGAGCTTTCAAGTGCAGCCATGCAATAGATGACGATCGGCATTATGTGATGGCTTCAGAATTAAACATATTATAATAAATGCGTGGATAACAGCATACAACCTTGACCGTCTACATTGTAATTTAGTTGGAAAGTGGTGCGTGCGCAATCTTAATTTTTCTCGCCATTATTTTAGATTCACATTAGACATTGTAAGAAAAAATAAAAGAAGACTAGAATTATGTTAGTATGACAAGTGGCATTGTCCCAATTCATTATTCATTATCGAATATAGAATTATTCAGTTATTTTATCAAACTTACGATTAAAAAATTCTGGATCGTTATCGTAACATAGATTATTTAAAAAGTGTCTCTGAATTTCGAAGCATCAATACAGTCCATGTTAAATTTACTGAGTGATAGTAATTGAATCCGTACGTTCAATCAGTTACTAATGACACTAGATTCACAGGGTACTTTATCAATGGTGCACAAATTACTTTCAAGCCAACTGATCGCACCGAATGCTTGACGCAAACTGGCGCGAAACTATTGTAGGTAGACTTCAATTGGTCGTATGTGCAACCAAAGAGACGATGTACTTTCATATGTTTGTGTGCAGGTTTGTGATCCCGCTATATTTGATCAAAGAATACAGCGCCCATGGAAGCTCAGTCCAAGAAGTCGAAGTAATCACCCCAGCCAGTAGGAAGCACTATCGTCGATATCTATACTAACCTCGTAATAACTTCATCCAAGAGATCTCGTATTCTTTTGTGTACCAAGAGGGAAATCAAATATGCTACGCCTAATTTCATTTTTTCTTTTAGAAGGTACAATGAAAGTACGACGGAAAAACGAATGGTTACATCTATCATGTAATATTAAAATTGGAATTTCGCTGTTACAAGCGCATAAATATCCTGAAAAAATAACCACATTGATATATTAAATGTTTTTTGAATTAATTCCCATGATCTAGAATTCCCTTTCAACATATTCGAATTAGGGGTTCTCAGAACAATAACAATATTACACATTGCAAAAACATTTGCCGGTGTATGAAGAGGACGTTTAGATGGAACTAACCTCAAAAATATAACAATAAATGCCTGAAAATTTATCTTATGAATCATTTTTGCTTGTATTTATCCGTTTTTGCCAATTGGAAATGATATTACATGATATATAGATAATATTTTGGCAAAATTGAATCGTCTTTGTTCATTATTTTTAGTAACCATTCCAAAAACATCGACCAAAGTGTTATTAACTGAAATGGTTGAACTCCCGGAAGGAAGCAACCGGAAAAAAAGAATAAAAGGCTGAATATCAATATTTCTTCAACGTTGTTTATTTCATCATGAGATTACCATCATTATTATTGAATGTACACTGATATCCGAAAATAATATTGGAATGTCTACACGAACTTAACCTTACTTTTTGCAACGCAGTTCATCAAATCGTCGGAATCGCATTGAAAGTTCATTGGAAAGTTGCACGAATAAAAAGAATAGACTAAAGTTGGAGTTTATAAATTGAGGTTAGAATTTGGTAGATAATAATGGGCGATCAAAAGCAAGGTTCAAGCGAGATGGAGGTAGATGATAACAATGGTGTTCCTGCTGCCGCTGCTGCTGGTGATGATGCACCAATGGATGTTGTTCAACCTTTGGCTGATCGTGCATCATCATTGACTTATTCAACAAATCCAAATAATACATGTCGTGTTATGGCATCGTCGGGCACTGTTGGATCAGTTTCTGTCAGTCTTCATCCGTTAGTTATAATGAATGTTAGTGAACATTGGACGAGAATAAGAGCTCAAGAGCGTGGAGAAAAATTAGGTATGTATTTTGTAAAATTTTTGGGTAATTCGATTTTTGTTTAAGTATTTTTCTTATTTACTAAAGTCTCAATACTCATTCTATGAATTGAGATTCATCAGAATGGTCCATAGTCATGAAATACAGCTTAAGATGAGAGAAATAGTTCACATTTTGCTATTGAAGGACGATGAAATTTAAGCCGGGTTCTTTTGTCCTGTTGGAGTGATTGATAATAATTTGTGGTTCGACATTTATTCTTTCAGTTTATGGAGCTGTGATTGGAAAACAAAAAGGCCGACACATTGAAATAATGAACTCGTTTGAATTGGTTTTCACTATAATTGGCGGTGATGTTATTATTGATAGAGATTATTATAATACGAAGGAAGAACATTTTAAACAAGTTTTTAGTGATATGGATTTTCTTGGATGGTATACAACTGGTGATGTGCCAAATGAGAGAGATATAAGTGTACATAAGCAGCTGTGTGTCATCAATGAAAGTCCAGTTTTATTAAAACTCGATCCACGTCCAAAAAATACAGAAGTAATTTTATTTCTCATTATTTGTATTTATACCAGGTGACATTTAAATTCCATATATGTATATATCTGGAATTCTTTATTGTATCTCTTTAGCAACTGTCCGTTTCGATGTATGAATCTGTTATCGATCTGGTTGCTGGTGAAGCAACAATGCTATTCGTCCCGCTCACTTATACTCTCGCGACTGAAGAAGCGGAGAGAATTGGTGTTGATCATGTTGCAAGAATGTGTAGCAACGATTCAGCCGAAAGTTCATTGGGTACTTTTATATATTTGTCAATTAATTATTCATTCATTTTCTTTTCCTGTCGTTCTTTCGTTATCTTTTAGTGGGTCACACGAATGAAAATGAATATTCTTTACAGTTGCTGAACATCTTATGGCACAACATAGTGCTATAAAAATGTTGCATTCGAGGGTAAAACTTGTCTTGATATACCTTCAAGCTGTCGAATCTGGTGAATTAACTTCTAATCATGAAATAATGAGAGCTGCCAGATCACTGGCTCATCATTTACCAGTTCTGAATAGTGATAAATTTAAAGCTGATTTTTACAATGTGAGTTTGTTTTTATCGTTATCATATTTTACATAAATATGTACTCCATGTCTTTTACATGACTACAAATAATTCTGTTTTTATTTTTCAGCAATGCAACGACTTCGGGCTTATGACTTATCTTGGAATAATAACGAAAGGTTGCAACGATATAAATCAATTCGTAAATAAATTTAATATTTTGTACGATCGTTCGGGAATGGGACCAGCACATATGAGACGTATGCGTAGTTTATTTTTCTGATTTATTTTTTCCACTTCAAATTAAATAGGATCCATAAAAGTAAAAGAAAAAAAATAATAAAAGTAAAAATAATTAATTATGTATTTTCATGCATAGATTTTCGTTGGCTAATGTAATTTTAAAAATGAGAAAACAAAGGTAGTAGATATTGAAGTTCGAGTTGAGTTCGGTCGGGAAATTTTTATTGCATACGATAAAAATTTATTAATAATTCTATATTTATATACAATGTACACACGTTACCTATATATAATAATGTTTCATTACATCTCAAGATAAAAGTCATACGAGTGTACGCCAATGCCGTTCTTATTTTGTGTGCTCTTTTAGCTACAAAGTTTTTGTTCCGTTCAATTTTTTTGTTCTCACTTTCTCTAAATGGAAGACTGTATTTTGATCAGAATATCAGAAAATCTTTTTATACATACATATACAATACAGGTCACGACATCGAATAACAACCACGTACTTTATCAACCTAGTTTTTCATATTTTATTGATACATTTTTTTGCTCTTTTTTTTTCAACGGCTTGAACAATTGAAGCGAAATTACATGTGAATTATTTTTTTCTTTCATTAATTTTTCTCTTTATATTTCATTTATTCTTCGAAAAATTGCTCATGTGTGAACAAGATTATGCCAGTATTGAGGCCGCTAAATTTCTCATCTCTAAAAATTCTCAAGTTAAAATAATTCTACATTCTTCACTTATTTATTTATTTTTTTTTATTTTTTTCTTTCATCACTGTTTAATCATTGTGTAATGGATTGTATAAAATATAATATAGGTGTATATTGGGCCGCGTTATAATTATTGCCTGGCAATAGCATTTGAAATTCGTCAAAATGCAATTATATGAAATATAAAAAAATTCCTTTTTTTATTTGGCCAATATTCAGATTTTCAAAAATTCCTGTTTTATTTTTTCATAACTCATCTCTTGATATGCTATAAAAAAATTTCAATTCAATCAGACGTATGGTATATTAATTTTTTCCTCAATTTTTTCTAGTTAAAATTTATCAGAATAAAAACAAGTTAGAATAAAAACGCATAAAAATAATTCAGACATTGAATTATAATTTTTTTAAGCCTTTTGGTCTCAGTCACCAGAAGGTGCTTCATCACATTAAAAAAAAAAGTGAATACAAACATCAAATCCGGCTAAGGGCTGGGTTTATCAATACCAATAAGCTCATCAAATAAGCTATTTCTACCTTTCACCCTGTCTTCCAACGTGTGCACTGCGAATCTTAGCATAGCCGTTGATAAATCGCCTACCGACCATTTTCTATCTGTCAACACTCTGCTCACAGTATCCAGCTAAAGAATTACAATAAACAATCCGAGGTTATTCAAATATTTAGAACGAAATTTGGAAAAATGAGGAGATAGAACATATTGCACGCACCTTTGATAAGTTAGGATTGCCGCATGTATAGTAAATTAATCGTGGAACACCAGCAAAAGATGCGGCCAGCCATTGAATAACCAGCTTTAATTGTGGATCACCCTTCAGCCTTGATCCACACCCCCAATTTCCAGTTACAACTGGCAAAAGTCCACCGTCGTAGGGGCTATTATCACTTGGAAACTGATATAGAATAAAAATTTCGTTCACACATAAGCAATATTTACTAATCATATCATGTATTTAATTCAATTTTTTGTTCTCACTTTTCAGTAAAGTAAAAATAAACAGCAATTCTATCATGCAATCAACAAAAATTACGAACATGCTTGGATTTGATATAAAGCTAGCAAAATAGAATGAGAGATAGACGGCATTAGTATTATTGCAATGGCGATAGGAATAGATATCGAAAAGAGCATTTATTGATATATATATCAAAAACTGGATTATTAATTTGTTATCAAGAAGTAGCGTTGCGTGAAGTTGTTTTCTCTTTTATTTGTTCGTATTATTCACCGAGTTATTTTTCACTTGTTGCACCGCATTGCTTTTGATATTTTTTGGAAGACAAATGCTCGTTTCTTCTTCTGCTAATGTTTGGAGTACGGTAGAAGTCGATGAGATCGTCCAGAATTTTGTTTTACGTTTCGATTCACCAATATCTGATGACATATCCTCATGTCTGTCCATTGCATCCACAAATTTTTCATCTTCGTAATCGTCCTCGGCAATATTCGACACCTGCATTAGCTCATTCTCACTCAATAACGCTCAATCATACTTTTGCTATGTACAATTTATATACAAAATACAAACTATCTCTCATTCTATTCGGGATATATTTACAAATGGAAAAGAAAATATATATGTCCTTTTTATCTTTTCTTTTC
Organism: Meteorus cinctellus; assembly: GCA_030523045.1. NCBI lineage: Eukaryota > Metazoa > Arthropoda > Insecta > Hymenoptera > Braconidae > Meteorus > Meteorus cinctellus. The sequence continues at coordinate 181,371 of JAPYZF010000070.1, forward strand.
TTTGTTCTTTTATAATAGAAAAAATATCTTACCGACTGTTGTCTTTTATTTCTCTGTCTAGCGAGTTCCAAACTGAGACTTCGTACAGCTAAAGCCAATTTACGTTTTTGATGGACATCATTTAGACCTGTGAGCGACGGTGGTTCACCTTCTTGTACGGGTACGCCCGCAAAGGATTCACTCAATGCTCGTCGAAGAAGTGAACCCGCAAATTGAACGACTGCTCTGTCTCTTGAGTCCATTTCACGATTCTCATCAGAAACAATGGGATCATCCAGCCATTTGGAGAGTTGTTCGTATACTTCTTCCAATTCTGAGCAAAAATCTGCAAGAGATAAGAAACAATTCCTAAGCATTCGTCAACAATCTGCTTACATACATCTGCCAGCTGAGATTGTAATCATTTTCACCTGAACTGTATTCAGTTGAGAAACTGTATTTACTACTTGTATTTGTGTCACGCCTCTGAAGTAATGGTTGAGTTTGCCGGAATTTCCCGAGCCATCGTTGCTCAGCTTCGAGAGATTCTTTCAAAAAATCTTCATCGACAGTCTCATCGCGCAACACGAAACCTCGCGATCCACCACGTTTCACTCTTTGAGAAACAATTGAGCATCAATAAATCATTATTTTATATTACAGTCCTGTGTTGAAGTAGATAATTATATTTTTGCTTTTACTTTATATCTTGATCACCGACGTGGCTACCAGTTACGCTTATGCCAACTGCATAACTGCTTTCTCCTGATGAATTGTCGCTTGATCCAGTTGCAGTACTCTCGCGATTAAGTGCTTCCTTCAGTCGTTGAGCAAATGTTCCTCGTCTTTCTGGTGTGTCCAGTTGGTTGCTGTATCGTCTCGTTAATTTTTGTTCGTCTTCCTCTGAAATGAATTAACAATAATTAATTAAATAATAAGAATACAAAGGAAAGTCGTATGAGTAGAATCGAATGATAATAACCTGGCTCTTCATCAATGGTGTCTTTGGCACTATGAAAGCTTTCAGTACTTTGACTATTACAACTGCCATAAAGTGACATTTGTCCAATAGATTTTCGTGTAACTGGCAAGACTTCACCACTAGAACCCAAAACAATGAAGCGACTGCGTGTACTGGTGTTACTCGTACTCTTTGCCAATTTTACTGGACTCTGCGAACCCATTGATATTCCATTAGGTCTTTGTCGCACGCTGGTGTTTTTTTCGCAATTAGGTTCTTCATTTGATGGTAAATTTCCATTTGATTTTGTTTGATTCTTTTCTTCCATTTCAATTTCGGGCGATGTACTACTAAAACTTTCACCTATTGGTGATAATCGTCTTGTAGCTGGACAACCATCGTGATCTGAATCAGTTCGATTACTCTCAGTTGGACTAGATAGGCCATGTCTTTGTCGAAATGCAAGCAATGACTTATTCATTTCACGAAGAATATTATCCTCCTCAAATTGTGATAATGGAAAGTTTGAATAATCTTCTGCATCCATGCAACAAACTGTTACAGGATTTGGTTCTTGTATACACTCAAAAATAGCTTTCTCTTTGGGATAATTGATTCGCGATACGTGCCTTGCACCCTCAACTATTAATACTTCGTTGTCTTCTAAGGCCTCCACGGACAATATCACAGCGAGCATTTCGGGATGTGTTGCTATCTATTGTATGAGATAAAACAAAAACATGAACACTTATGCACATTGAAAAATGTTTGATTCATTTGTATCACATGGAAATTAAACCCATATCACTTCAATGAAATCAAAAGGTCGTGTTTGCTTGAAACTCTACTTTTAACATTAAAGTGTGAAATCCGCGCACGGAACCTTTTAACTTCAGTCACGCGATATATTCACTGTACAGTATGGCGTGTTTATGTGCACATTCGCCAACAATATACTTACTTACATGTACAGTTTCTTGGGTTATTATATCCTCGAGCACACCATCGCCAAATCGTGAACTAATGAAACAAACGTGGAGAACTTTCGTATCGGCATCAACACGTTCTAAACGTCCAACATGACGAATCGTTAATGGACACAGAGTAACATTACTTTCAAGCCAATCCTCAATCGTCAACCATTGTTTAGACGTCATGACCTTAAAAACCAAAGAACGATAAATTATCATCCACTGAAAATAGGAAGAGGAAGAAAAACGTTAATGAGAAAATTCACCTGTCGTGATACGATCATTCGACCATCCAACGCTGACTCGTTCTCCAAATAATCAAAGTAATGAAATATGCTGCGTATTTTTGATTTCTGGCTATTTCTGTAAGGAAACCAGATCAACTTTATATTTATTTATACTCCTATGTTTTTTTTTCTGATTTTCAGTGATCAATAACAATGAAAAACTCACAAATGTAGATGTTTGAAGAAGTTGGTGAAATTAAAGTCCCCTAATGTGGGATGAGTCTTCATTGTTCGTTTTGGGTAAGTTGAGAAGAAAGCATTCGCCACTAGTGAAGATGTGAATCCATACGAGTACTCTACATTGTCTCCTGTTGAATTATAAAGCAAAATATTTATAATGAAGATAAAGTTTTCGGAATCGTAAATAATACAGCAAGTGGCTTGGAATGATTTACCTTGCTGTTGAAGACTGAAATAGAGACCATACGGTGGTTTCGTAGATCCTAAAGCTTTTGCACGTTCAACAATCCTCGGTATTGTTCTCGTAAACAATTGCTCACGTTCACCAGGACTAAAATCTTCTTCAATGAACTTCGACAGGCCAACAAAACGATTTGGATCTTGATCATCCTCATCCGGATCTAGACTGATACTAAACAGGAACATAAATGTATCATTGCCATCTTGCCAATTGATGGTGTATATTATTTCTTTTCTTTTTATTGGGTGCCTTTCAGTTTCATTATTTTTGCATTGGATTTGTATATATCGTGAAGATATACTTGACCCGTCATATGTTCGTGTCTCTGGCAAGTGTCTCTATCCGGAAGAGAATAAAAGTGTAAGGGTGCGACGAACCTCGAAGGTTGTTGGGCGTACGCATTTCAAGATTTTATACTAAAAATAGATTGTACACTGTCGCGGGTCTATCCCTCTTTTTCCATGACCGCGGGCGCACACGAAATTTTCATCCTCATTCTCTCACATGTATAAATATATATACACCTAAGACAATTCTATTTTGTGAGATCGCTAAACTCAGGAACAAAAGCTAAATAACTATTAGAATGACATCAGCGTACTGTTATAGATTTGAGGAAATTTAAACGTTGGATATGTTTAGATAGCTAATAGAAAATATATATCTGGGCACTCTACGAGTTCACATATAGACAAGTGTTACTGTACACTTACTTGCACATGTCATGAATCCTCTGCATGGCATTTACAAGATCCTCTGAATTTTTAGCTATCGCAACCTTATCCAGCTGTTTAACGACTGCTGGCCACCATGGTAAATCACACGGTAGCATTACCAATGCCATTATGATTTATTATTTATTTACTTATTTAATATTTGGCTTGATTTGAATAATATGGCCAATTGATAGTTATTGACTTGTAGAATAATATAACACTTTGGCCAATGGTCTGTGAAATATTTCGTAGTACATTGTCGGGCATTAGGCCAATAATTTATATTCACATTTTATCCACAGTTGAGCTTTGTTCTTTCTTGTCTTTCCTTTCTCATCAACTCATTCATTTGCATCCACGTGAGTTGTGCTCGTTTAAATTATGTTTTTTGGTAATAAAAAAGAATACATTTGGTGTTTCAGTTGAGTATGAGAGAGGGAGAAAATGATACAGACATATGTATACATAGAACAAGTCTTATGTAATCCTCCACTAAGCTTTCATTTTTATACTTATTTTTCTATTGTGCACAATTCTTTTCTCTCCTCATTTTTGTTCTCTTTCGTTGTTGTTTTATTTTTTTCAATTCCTTCTTCTTTCATTTTTTTAGTATCAATATGTTTGATAATTTATCGCAATAAATTTTTGATTACACATTCAGTCATTGTTCAGAAATGTCCTTCCAACATAAAATCAATAATTATCAAATCATTGTAATACCCAATTCTCATTCTTCATTAATAAAAAGCGTTAGATATCCACACGCTTTTAAAAAGTCCATGTAAAAATTCGCGGCACTTTATTTTATGATTCTTCGTTGAATGTCACAGATATTTTTTTACGTTTTCTCATTGATATATACGTACATACAATCGAAACATCTATCAAATCCAATCATTATATTATTTATTGGTATTTATGTATATATATATATATATTCGCAGTATATTTTTGTTCTCTTTCCTAATACTTTCAATTGTATTGGATTTTGTAATTCGTTGCAGAGCTTCTCACTAAATATTCTTCGTTGAATTTTGTGCACATCAATACAGAACTTGACGATGCAATGAAACACATTCGGATGGTGTCAACCCCCGAGGTGGACATGGCTTTTTCTCACGACATACCCAGATTTTCTAGTACAAGTGTAAGCCGTCGCAAGCACAAGCACCGGGAGGCGCGCAATTTCGTGTGTTGCGTCGTGACGCTATTTTACTCTCTCACACCCTTGCAGTTATTTTTGGAGTAAAGAGCGAGCAAGCACATTCAGCGCCGGCGCTCTTATATTATTGAGCTTAAATAAGCGAAGGGAATAAATGGAACGCGGCTGGAAGCCCGCGATACGATAGAGAATTACGGAATGAACTCGAGAAACGTGTGGAACTTGGGAGGAAAGCCCCCCCATGGATAATCGATACGAAACATAAATTACGTCACAAGTAACACAAGGTGATGTCAGATGCGATTAGATAAACCATCCACGTATATATATATATATATATATATATATATAAATACATCTCCTTTGGCCAATTTATAGCAGAGATTTACGGTTTTTATTCTAGCCATAATTTTCGTTCGTTAATTAAAACTCGTAGGAATAAAAATACGATTTCATGAAGTGATTCAAGATTGTCTCGTATTTTCTATTTGATTGCTTTCAATTTTGTATTGATAAAATAAACTGTATCAATCTTTCACTGATACACAATTGATATTTATTCATGATGAATATCAATTGGTTCGGTCCGATATTAAATTGAAATCTCATTTGTCGATGCGTGTATGGTGGATTGGTAGAAGTATTAATAGCTTTCTATATAGGTACCATCGTAGCTAATGATTTATTGAAATGGTATTATCATTGCATTATCGCATGGCTTTAATGCACTCGGCAATATAATTTTCATTAAATTCGTTATATTGCCGAGTGCAGTATTATCATGTACATATGTCCTTCGTCCACTTCATTACGTTCCCACAGGATTTTACAGGGTACATTATATATAATTATCGTTTTATGCGGTTAATAAAATTTCAAGTAAATATTTCTTCACGTAATAAACTGTTGCGCGAATAGATAATAATGGAGATAGAAAAAGAGTTTGCTATCACACACTATTTTATGTACATTATATATGCATGTAGATATAAAGGTGTTGTGATGCATTAGAGCATATCGAGGTGAGGCATCGGTGCTTTGTTGCGCATCTATAATTATCAAATTGATTCTCGGTACGACAATTTTTATTTTCCAGGATTTTTGTAATTTATTGTTATTTAAGCGTTTCTTTTTTTTCAGTTTTAATCTCAGTAATTTTTTCTTTTAAGTTAAATGTATTGACAGAAGAAATAATTAGTTTTTTGGGTTTCGTGAAATAGAGAACTTGATGGTCTGACTGATACTGTGGTTTTACCACTGGCTCATTGTACATTTGGATTAATGAGTCTCGCGTCGAGTCAACAACGGACAATCGTTGGGATTGAATGAGAGTGAGTTAAGACCCTAACGTTTGTTTGTCCGACGTAATTCTACGACATGCATGTATATATGAATTTTATATACGACTATATATGTGTATGTATATATAAGATTACAACGACAAGAGCGTCGCGCGACGACGTGCGGGCGAGCGCGGCTGGTCCAGCGTTTCGAGAGCGTTCAGAGCGCTCAATGACTCTGGTGCGTTCACATCCTGCATTTTGAGATTGTTCAGCAATACTGAAAAAAAAATTTTGAATTTATTTATTGTGCAACGTATATTTAATAATATAAATTTTTATTGTTCATTTACATTTCATAAACATAATCAAAAGCGCAAATAGAAAAAAAAACAAATATAAAGATATTCCTAAGTGAAATGACTTTATGTTGTGATTTATATTTTAATTGAAGAATTAAATTTCATGTCATAGTGAAATATGCGAAATGAAATGAGCGTACGATGTTGGAATTTTTCACGACACTAAATTGTTCGGCGGGATTAAATTGAATTTTGTGGTTTCGCGGAATTTGAATAAAAAAAAAGGGGGAAAGATAATAAACAGGAAATAATTGATGAATTGGAATTAAAGTTATGAGACAGGAATTACAGAGTAATTTAAATTAAATTCTGTTGAACGTTCAACTTATTTATGACAATGTCATATTAACATTACGCACTGTAGAATTAAACGAAATTCTTCCTAGATAATTAAATTTGAATGAATTGAGGGAGTAAAATTATAGAATTTAGACGAAAGTGACAATGATGTGGTGCACAATTTTACTGTTTTTTGTTACTTGCACGTGGGCAGAGAATTCAATTAACTCACGAAACCCTTCGCCAATTAATTGCATCGATCTAAAGGCACAAGAAGACTTAGCTCTTGATAAGGTACAGTGTTTCAATTAACTGCAAATACCTCTCATACCTCTAACAACATTTCACCTACTCCTACACAATTAATTAAATAACGAAATAAAAAGTAATAAATGCGTCACTATAAACGCCATAGAAAACGCTGAGTCGTGAAGAAAATTTAACCGACAATTGTGAGATCTAGAATTAAACGCGCGGGAAAGATTGAGGTGAAGGCCGAAGAGATTGTGATCACGTGAGGGGGTTGGTTGCGATGTAGAAAACTGATGGGAAGTGCAAGTATCCATATAGCACATAGTGCAACTTGATCAATATTTCTACGCGCAATTGAATTTAACTTCATTTTATAATAAAAAAGAAAAAAAAAAGAAAGAATCCATGAACTCAAGAAAAGGAATTAAAAGGAGCTGAAAGAGAAAAAGTAATTTTCCTCAAATCATCCATGTTACAAATTCTCTCTCATTCAAAAGTTTTCAATGGTGTTTGCAAAATTTATAACTCAGCAAATATAAATTGCACACACAAATTCACTTTTACTTATATACATATATTTGCTCTTGATAATTGCTGGAAGAAATTAATTTCTATATGTAACAATCGATTGCAATCTAAATTTTCATGGCGATCCCCAGTCGCTTATTAAATTTCGTTCGTTTTCTGGCTAATGGCCATAGTCGTCCATAACACGATAAACATATTAAACCATTGATTTTCAAGTGGGCAACAAAATGCATTCTCTATCTATAACTATCTGTATATACATTGTACATAAATATATAGGTATATAAAGGTAGATATATAAATATGTATATATATATATATATATATATATATATATATATATGTACAAGTGTATATACTAGCCATTGGACAATAGGTGCAATACTATTTCTCCAAGTGCTGAACATTCGCATTGTACAATTCAAAGTAAAAGCTCGGTATTAGTTCGTGCGAAAACTCTCAAATATAAAAGTTGAAATAAAATGAAAATGAATACGGGCGTTGACTGTATACACCCCATTCATCGCGCAGACTTTTCGACTTTGTTAGGGTATATGGTTGGAAAAGAAGTGGAGAAAAAATAGCCAACATATACGAATGGTCTTGGAGTTAGGGTTATTCTCAATGTATGTTTGAACTTGAGTTTTTTTGATATAGCGAATAGCGTTGGATGGAAAGTGTCTATTCGAAAGAGGGATAATTGATGTATTGAATATATTTAATTGGGATCAATATATAAAATAAGGACAGTAGTAGATAGGTGTTTGCATTATAGAACCATCAACATGAACTATAAAAATAGTAATGGCTGAGGAAGTTGATTCTGATATTTTGTGATCAGCAATAAATAATTTATATGACATTACAATCATTGATGTTTATCCAAATGACATAACCAGAAGATACTCGAGTATTTTGTTGCTACATTGATTGTTTGCATTAATATATTGATGATGATAATAGCTAGATATTCTGTGGAGAAGTTCTACTTCAAACCTCTCTCCAACAGACACTTTTCAAATAGCCAATCGATTTTTTTCCCTGACATTTTTCGTTGATATACACTCATAAAAATTTCCGTAGGATATTTACTCTTCTTGTCACCTGCTCCATCGAATTCAACTCAAATACAATGTGAAGAAAAAAAAAGTAATATGCAACCAACATATAAAAAACGTTGACGGTTTATTTTTCTCGACAAGTCACTCGCTTTCCTCATCGCTCGAGCACACCGACTAAAATAGCGAAAGAGAAAGAGTGAAATATACAATAGGAAGAGTATGAGCGAGAGATGTTGTAAGCGTACGAATGGGGGCGACCGAAAGGAAATAAAAGCTAAGCGATGTTTCGAAATGCGCGTTCGTGGTTTGTATAAATGGAACCGATTGCATTGCCATAGGGTTGAAAAGGCACGCGGAGAAACGACGGCTTGTGTAGGTGGGTGATGGGTACATGGGCGGATGAGAGGGTTGGAGATGGAAGATGGTGGCGCAAGAGGAATGCAATGAAGGAAGTAGGTAGACGACGAGCTTACATTTGCCACATATAGGTCACTGAACACCCAATTTTTTGGTATACGTTTTTTTTCTTCTATATTTTCTTCTTTTTTTTTGACAATATAAGCTATGGTTTTATGAAAAAATCTCGACCAAACCAAACCACTAAACTTTCGATTTATGACTCGAATATAACAAGAGAGAATATTACTCTTTCCAAGCCCAGATGAAAGAAAAATCTTTCTGTGATAGTGATTGGCTGTCATTGTTGTACTTCAATTATATGTTGAGCTTTCAGTTGATAATAAAACGTCAAATTGTCTATCGTTCACTGTAACTGGATTATTAGATCTCTTTTGAGTGAGTTGTTGTAGGTGAATAAGGTAAAATGGGTTGGGGATCAAATATTGGAAAACGAGTGATTGTGAGAAACAAAATGAACCTACGGTATTAGTGTTTGCTTTGTCATCTAAAATCTGATGACATCAATTGTACAGTTCTTGATCATGTGGATGTCAATTCAACTTTGATGACAATTTTTACACGTTTCATTACTATCAATTCTTATATTATACCATATACAAATATCGTTGGTTCATTTTTGAGCATTTCTCGTTTTATAATATCGAGTTAGATTGAGAAATAAATAAATGTAGAATGATGGCCTCAATATGTCGAGTCTCAAGATTTTTACTGTCACGTACTTGCGACACTGATTGGCTATCAATGTCATCATCCAATTCTAGTGTTTGATCTCGCATTCCTGCTCCGTAGTTGATTTGCACGTTCTTTTATTGATTCGCATCTGTCGTTTACAACGACGTCAGTATTCGCCAATCTGTAAGAACGAAGTAAAAGTTGAATGTTAATTAAAAAATATTTCTCTTGACTTGGTTTTAATGATGAAAATTTTTGCAACATAGACTGTGAAATAATGTTTTATATACGCGTAATAAAGTTATATTGTTGCATAGTCAGCAGGAACAGCAGCAGCCGCAGTAAATTTCTCACGCGATACTCTCGATAAAATTTTGCCAGATTACTTGTAAGGGTTGGTGGGGTCGGGCGAGGAGTTATCGGGCGAGCGCATACCATTTTGAATGCAAATGCCTTTAATATTAAAGCATGTGACGTATGTCAACATAAAGCATGCAATGCAAATGTGTGTGTGCACTAAATATTATTCTGGATATACATATCACATCGCTGTCTACAATATGTAGATATTAAATAGTCAATTCCATTTGTTGCTTCTTTTTGAATTCTAATGGCACGTTAGCAATGAAGAACTTGAGAAATTATATTTACATATCTATTTTATGTCAGTTTACTTAATGGGATAAATTATTATGACAGCTTTTGTTGAAAGACACAACTGTTGAAGGAAAATTATATGTACATACATACAAACTGTAAAAGTTTTTACGAAGAAACTACTCTAACGGATTTTACCACCACGTTCCTCTTATGTGCAAGCACCTCCCGCAGCTAACTCAAACTTTAACGCAACAACTCACTTGTGAACAACCTTCAAACTTGGGCTAAATGCAAAATATAATAACGTCAGTTGGTTGTGTGTATGTGTAAGTGCATATTGAGATACCAAATATAGGTAGAGTGTGAGCAGATGCAAGTTTTATGAAATAAAATGGATGAAACTCAACGAAATGAGAGCATTCATCATTTTTTTTTTTCTTTCGCTATTGTGCTTCTCAATTAAGCTTATTTATTGTCGGAATTTTTCCGAGTAAAGCTCTTCGCATATTTTTTGCCTGCTTCTCTCCCATTGAAATTGCTCGTACGTGCGTATATTTGCATTCTGCTTTTGCAACTTTTATTTTTCATGTTTTCCTATCGGTCATATTCACATATCGACAGTCAAAGTTTGACAGTATTATACAGCTATTTGATATATGCACAGATGAATTTGCTTTCAATGAAATTAGAGATGTAGAGGAAATTTTATAGAATTCATGTATATTTTCCTTTGACCCGGATGTTCAATCGCGCACTTTCCTATGTGTTTGTGAATGTGTACAGAGTATGAGTGCAGAAATTACATAGTGGCGTGTTGCGTTGGCACGTACAATTTTGTTTTCACCCACCACCTACCTTAAAATAACTCTACGTATATGGATATGTTATACAATAACGCAAACACCAGTTGGTGTGGATTTTCCCTGAATAAACCGATTGATATTCACATATACATTTATTAATACATGAAACTGTTTTACAACGCATTTGAAAACAGGAAAAAACGGGAAGTAAAACCGATATTGAAAATAAATTTGAAATTCGGCAATATTCTTTGGTCAGTTAACTGTTTCATTTTCCGAACGAATTATTTGTGGAAATTTACAAGGTCACCTCTTTTTTTAATTGCACTCTTTCAGTTATTCATTTACATTTTTTTTCTGTCCAATTTGGGTGACTATCAATTGTAATAAATTAATGGGCATACATTCAGCGACGCGAAAGTCGTAAATCACTAAGCGTTATTACATGAATGCATCAGTATACCTGCAATTTATTCAAGCGATTTTATTGAATGGATAAAAGAAAATATGTAATTGATCCTCTTTCAATGTTTATATAGACAATGGGTAAGTGGTATGTGGTGGAGATAATGGAACATGCACCAGTACCTGAAGATCACGTTGGCTCAAGAATAGTGGTCAATATGTGTCCGATTATCAAACTCGGACGTGTTGACTCACATTTGAGACTTCTATGGACCGAAGAACGTGGTACCATCGAGTATAGATTTCGAATACCCAACGAAGGCGCACCTGGCTTATGGATTTCCGTCGGTCCACAAAATGGTAATCGAAAATTTGATAGAGTAATAAACAAAATTAATTCTCGAATGACAAATCTATCTTCTGGCCACTCTGGATGACATACCAGGATTATTTTTATCCTCCATCTATTTCCTCCCATCATTCCATTCGTAATTGGTTTATCCGTCGTCCTTTTATTTTACAATCGATCACCAATCGAATAATCGAGACATTTCCATCCTGAAAATAAAATTTCTATTATTATTCCTGTTGTTATGTAATTGTCAATAGAGGCATTGTGGAGAGACATTATTATACATAGTGCATGTAATTGAATTTACTTTTATCTCTTTTCTTTCAGCATGAATGAAAAGTTAACTTGATAAGCGGAACTTCACAGAGATGTACAATATAAACAAAAGCTGATATTCCTTCTCATGAATTTTTATATAGCTTCTGCCTAAAGAAATTATTTTTATAACTAAATACAATAATGAACCCATATATTAGTGTTGAGGTCATTCAAAAAAAATTGCCATTGACCCATATCAATAATTAAATTGGGCCAGATAAATTTACAAAATTAAAATACGTTCTTTTTACAGGCACCCTCACTCAAAAATCTTATGCTCAATTCGGTGGCTCTGTCCACGTTATGAAAGCAGTGGCTCAACATATGGTATTAACATTTTGCTCCGGAAGTCCTGATTATCAACTTTATTCTATTTTAATGGGCCGTCACCATATACTGGATAAAAGCGCAATTGTTGGTGTCCATAATTTATTGAAACGACGTCTGAATTATATTTCAAAAACACAATCAACGTGCGCTGAAGGAAATGCAACTATGCTGGTACCAAATAATGCAAGTCTGATAATTTTACTCGTAACAATATTTAGTATTCTAACTAAATAAATTTGTTATTCATGTGCAATTCTTATGAATAATGTGTAGTGTGTATAACTATCACGAATATTATCGTGTAATAGTTTGTAAAAAAAAAAAGAAAGAAGAACCGAGAGGGGAGCATATTGCAAAAATATATATCAGGCTTAATATATTTATCTGTATAAACAAATATTAATCATCATGACAATATGTTTTATGTGAAAATATTGAAATACGAGCAATGTTGAATTTTGTTAATTTTATCTAGAGCTCAGTTGAATTGTAGTAGAATAATAATTTATGTGTGTTTATGGGTAAAATGAGAATGTGAATATTTAAACGTTAAACACAAAACTTGAGACGTCCCTGGTGACTTGTCGGATTGTGTTTGTCTCGGCAGTATTAAATGGATATAAGTGGTACTGTGACTGCCCGAATAGAGCACGACTCGACATTAATGTACGATGAATTAAGAGTTTAATATTTATGTATGTGTTATGTGTCTTTACATATATCTATATGTATATGTCCACATGTATATGAGGAAGGAGGAAGAGCGGAGGCGTTTAATGTGGGTTTAATAATTAGGGTTAAATTGTACAATTAACTTCAGCTCTCATGAAAATGAATTCAATGTGATGAAGTTGGACAGAATCATTTCAATACATAGTTCAATTGGCAACAACCGTTATTTTTTTTGCTCCCATCAAAGGGGTATTGATCATAGAGAGACTTGAAAAATTGGTTTCTATGAGTTTTCATTTGGTTGAGTGATAGTCGATAAAAAATTGGATATGTTGAATTCATTGTAATGAGGCTTTCATTGCAGTGAGAACGGAATTTCTCTGGAAGTTTCTTCGAGCGTCATCAGCAACACTTTTATCCACGTTATTCTGAAATTGAAGAACATGTTCATCAACAACATTGTCACTGTCGTTGTTAGAATTACTTCGATACAGCAATGTAGAGTGGGACATGAGAAATAAATAGCAATTGAACGAATGGAGAAGTTTTAGTTCCTCAGTAACTCTTGAATTTAAATTTCCAAAAACGTGAGTGAAATTCTTGACAAATCGTTTCGATTCTGGTATAAACTATGAAGAATTCAAAAACAAATCGAATAAAACTCTTCCAAACTCAATCGATTACTGAGTTTCCAGGGTATCATGTCTGTCAGGTAGACATAGCTTTGTGATGGAAGTGTTTGAAGTTTCCGTTGGGAATTCGTTGAGTTTAGCGCGCTTGATTGCAAGCTTTTATAACTCTAAAGTGTTTTCGCTTTTCGATAAAATTCTTTCGAGCATTATCGTAAAAGAACCATATAAAAATAATGCGTGGCAGAATGCGATTTTGATGTTCTGAAACATGAAAGTATCCCTTTAATAATGAATATTCTCATATCCTATAATTTATGTATGAATCATAAATATTAATTTATTTCTTCATTGAATGTCCATAAATATTGCTTTTTTTTCTACGGTGATATGTGAAAGCCTTTTTATTTCGTTCTTCGCTATCTCGATGCGCGTTCACCCCCTGTATGTTGAAGAGGTGGTAAAAAATGGCAATAAATATTGAATTTGTATGCCAAGAACACCAGCTTCTCTGTATATGAACACTTCATATGTATACATAAGTATATATCCCCTTGTATGTAGATTAATTTATGCATGACTGAAATCGCGAGCAATCATTCGTGATAAATTTCTCACCTGGTATGAACAATTTCATTGTGCTTCAGTGCACAAAGTCGCTGTTGGAGCCTTCTCGTACACCTCTGTATGGTTGAATGCATTTTTTTTTATCGATAATTAGTTTTTTCTCGGTTTACTTAGTCCCCAGGCGACGTGATGATAGATGGTATGAATATGCGCGAGTTCCTTGCGCATCTGCGCACACGCCGAATGATCCATTTTGGCGCCAACCGCCATGTTCACTTGCCGCCATCTTGTGTACAATTAGGGTATTGCTTGCTGCTCCATCTAACTGCAGTTTCCATCTTGTGTATTGCTTCCGTACTTACACGCATTGTTCAGTACAATTCGCGGCTTTCCAGAGTGATCATTGAAAAGTGAGGTTAAGTGGTTGCAGAAAGCAGTGGCGCTCATCCAACCGAAATGTCTTTTCTAGGAAGAGTTATCCAAGTATGCTTTCAGCCAATAATAATTCCCTAACAAATGAATAAATATTGATGAACTTCAACTGTTTGACAATATTATTGCATGAATTTATTTCGTATCATTTCATTTGTTTTTTTTCTTATATAAACATGATTTTGTATTTTACATTTACATCTTCAAATGGAAATTCCATTATGCAAAAAAAATTCCTTCATCTTGACCATAGCGGGAGAGTTCTTTGTCTCCTCTTTCTTGGACGAATTTCACAATATATGTATATATATATATATATTTATATTATTTTCCTACAATACGTATAGCATACACATAGACAATAAAAATCGTACATGTTAATAACATTTTATAAAATATGTTGCGAGAGAACTGATACTCAGTTTATTTTTTTTTTCTCATCTCGTTCACTCGTTTGTTAATGAAAACATTGACTATCCGTACATTGAGATAGATGACGATGAATTGAAACGATGAGAAAGAGAGCATTGTGAAAAACACGGAATGTATTGAAATTATATTCACGTGTTAACTGTGTGGCAATGAAAAACAAAGTGAAGAGAGATAAGTGTGAGATATTGCATGAATGATTAGAGAAGAATGAAAATGGGACTCATTTGAATACGCCATAGGGTATCTTTTGTCCAGACAATGATTACTCAGAGCAGATTTGCAGATGTAAATCATTCAGCTTTTTGTATGTGATATTTTGAATTATTATGTTATCTGTTTGTTTTAAAATCTTTTTTTCCCATTGACAACACTTGTGAGCTTCTCGACAACGTCGAATCGTCTATCACTAGGCCATTTTCGGATTAAAATTCTCGTCTGCCACAAGACAGCTAAGGCTTAAAACACTAATTATATAATCTTGTTGATTTCACTGATTCAAAATCATAGTCAAACTTGCGGAACGTCTGGTGACGATCTCAGTGTCAGTTCTTCTGAATAGTTCATCGATGGTACTTTTCTGAAAGTAAAAACATTTATACATTAATTAATGGGATAATAGTTAACATTGATTTTATATTTATTATAAATATTTCTCACTCATACCAACCTTTTTCTATATTGAAAGATTATATAGACAATGACTGCATTGCCAAGAAATAAAATAGCAATAAGAATTGTTGGCAAGACAACATCTGGAAGCAGATAAGTCAAATACAATTAGATAAAACAATCGATGCTGGAAAAAATAAAAAATTCAATTATTTTTCTTGGCAATAAATCCAGTAGCAATTTTTTTTTGTTTCCACTTAAATGAACTCTGTTTTCTACATGGACATCTGTCGGCGTTATTCTATTTTTATTTCTTTCTTCTCACTCGTGATGAATCATTATCAATGCGTGGAGAACACACGTGGCACATTGAACTTAGAGACATTTTTATCCTCTCATCATCAAATACAAAAAGCAACTTGATGAATAAATAAAGAGTTTCCTTTGAAGCATTTGAATAGAGAAATGTGTCTATACATGGCGTGTTTAATTCTTTTGTTTACGTTTGGAATGGAATATGATAGAAATTCTGTAGTTTCTTTTTCATTTTACAATATTTCAACCAACGAGAAATGAACATATTAAATATTGAGAGAATCTACTGACCTATGTCGTAGTTTGCCTTGCTCATGGCTGGTTGCGCGGAATCCATATCCAGGCCGGAACTCATCGCGTCTGCGTTGTCGTCACGGCCAATTATCACCCCTGCACTGTATACACTACCGCCTGATAGATTTGATAACCGATTGTTGTCGGTAGTACTCTTCAATATTACAGCTGAAGATGCTGCAAAAAACAAAGGAAAATCTTATTAAATCAAGAAAATTTTTCTTCGACAAATTCAATCATCTATCGCGAATATTGATTGATAGCAGGAAGCAATACTGGAATTCTTATCAGAAACTATTCCAACTTAATTTCTGTCTTTGATAATTACTGATTTCGCAAGGCGAGTAATTATATCTGTGGAATGAGAGATAAGGAAAGTTGTAGGAGATTATTTTAATTAAATTCCAGTACTTCAACTATACAAATTTATGTATATATATACATATCCATGCATATAGTGCAACTCAATCGTCTAATTGTGGGTGAGGGTATAATTACCAGTAGATTACTTGACGATTTTACGATTGATTAACTGCGACAAACTTTCGAGAAACTTTGTTTAATCGGATTCAAGTACTGGCGTACCTATTTATTCGTCTAAATTTTCAATTTGTAATTTCATTTGAATTATTCATGTTTGTATGCAGTTTATGTATTTGCAAATGGAATATACTGAACGCATCTTGGAAGTAGTAATTTGTTTGAATTACAGTTATAACTGTTTCTAATTCTCAATTATATTGCCGTAAAATTATATTTAGAACAGAAAACACAAATTGAAAGAGTCTTATGAAATGAAATAAAAATTCTTTACGTGACGATAAGTCACAGCCACGTAATTATAACAAATTTTCTGATATGGCTGAATTGTTTCCCAAGATATCTCTTAGTATGATGAATTTTTTTTCTTTATTTTTCTCTTTATAATTTAATAAAACACTTGAACTCACAATATTATTTTACATGCGTTTAGAAAACTCGGGTTATCATTAACACTTGGCCCTTGCGCGTGTGCACATGATCTAATCATAACGCCACGTTTTGAAATGTGCTTGAAGTGTGATATGAGGAAAGAAAAAAAAGGAATAATCTTTTTATATTGAATTATATGTAAATACGTACATTTATCTCATGAACTTCCGGTTGGAAAAATTTGTTATTATTAATCTAGCTATTGTTTCGTGGAATGAATGATTGTAAAAAATGTTTATGCAAATGATAAGAGAATATCAAATGTAATCGTATAGCATGCAAGAAGTCTCTGACTAACACTGTGGCACCACACTGAATATCAATCGAATGTGGCTGAGAGCGTGAACACGCTGTGGAAGGCATACACATTGGTATAGTTTGTGGCGGATGCGTTTGGGACGATATATATAATGTACTTTGTGTATTTATTTATCAAGAAGGGGACAAGACACGCTACCTCTAATTGCTTCATACAACTTAGGGCTCGTTCATTTTGTTAATCTGTTTCATATTTTATGGTCATAATCATGAAGGCTAGAAAAAAAATTTGTGACAAATATTTATCTGTGATTGTTGTATGATGAATTCGATTATTGTTATCAATATTAAAATAATTTTAAGATCAAACTTTTGTAATAGTATACTTGGGCGATATTGATTACTTCATAGCGAGATAATGTTTTGGTTCTTTTTTTTTGCTAATAATTTGATGACGAGAATGATGTCGAATACGAATTGAATGTGATAAAATCAGTATTGTTGATTATGAGGAATGATTTTGATGATTATTGAGATGATGGTATGATTTTATATTACAAAGAAGTGTAATAGTGATGTTGAATTTTATATGAGTGGGCTAAGCTTGAATCAATTGTACAGTTGTGAATGTTATTATCACTGTTAAGTTATTTCAAAGGTTAAATATTGGACTCAATACAATACAAAGTAACAAAATTATCATTCCATATTGAGATAATTGTTTTGTGAAATATTTAATGATAACGAGATAAGACTCGGTTTGCCCTGGTTACGATTTGATAAACAAAAATAATTGTTGATTAAGAAAAAAAAATATATATATATATTACAATAAGTTCTGAGATAATAAGGAATTTTCTTTTTAAATTTCATCAGACAAACGACGACGAGTTGTCTTCCGTAGAGACGTGAGATTTTGCGTGCTTGTGCTAAATATAAATCAGTCGGTGTGGAAGATGAAGAAGAAAAAAAAATATATATATGAAGCATGAGAAAGAGTATGGAAAAGAGAAAGAGTTTGCAAGTGTGAGTGGCCGATAAATTGCACGACAACAAAGACTTTGTATATCTGCGTAAATATATAGGAAATCCTTGGGATTTTTACATTCAATGTATCGTATCTCCGATGATAATAGAATCATAACACACATCTAGTTTACATGAAAATAATGCCTATTTGAACGCGAAATATAATGTAAAGCTTTGTAAAAATTATTCTTAACTTATTGGTTTGCCAAGTCTTTTATGAATTACAAGATGGTAAGAAAGAAAAAGATGAATATTTTTTTTTCTTTCTCAATATTTATAAAAGCAATATTTGAATAGAATGTGCAGAAAAAGAGCAGAAGACTCACTTATGAGATTCTTGAATGTATCAGCAAATATTCGTAGCATTGTGACGTTTCCTTTGTCCAATAAAATACACAAGATAATAAATAAATAAATATTATTCAATAGAATATAAAAAATTCAGGAAATGTTGAAATAATAGCTGCTGTTATTTGTAATTTTATCAATTTAACGTAGTTAACAATATTCACATTGTCTCACGCAATTTTCACGACACTGTACAACATCTAAAGCGTTGTTTTCTTCGTTGCTACCTCTCTTTTTCTACACTACAGTGCGTTGAAATATACGAAGAGGAGCTGATGTCTTTTATTGCCTCCTGTTGAGTGTTCTATTGTTTTATTTCCAATCTGTCTATCTCTGCACTATCGATAAATCGTTGCCCCTCTAATATTAAAGAAGATACTGATAAGGTCCCATTCATTTATCTCTATTTTCATCACTTTAAATTCGTTTTCATTACAATTCTGTATAAATGTGGTTGCACTACGAAGAGTTATCCTCACTGACTGAATTGATGGGATGCTATTACCCATGATTTTATCCCAAAAAGAAACCGGGTGGCGTGATGCGCAATCGAGTAGAGAGAGAAATAAATAAATGAAAAAATACATAAACGTATGTACACATCAGTAGAATATCGTTTATATATTACAAATGTATATTAAATTGATAACTCAATGACCCCTATGTATACAATTATTTATCGCTGTTCCCCTTCTCAATTTAACTAAGAAGGTGATTTGTCGATGGGATTCTCTTCGTTTTTAAGATAAAGTGGCGTGTTAGAATACAATTTTTCTCTCATTTCTTTTCGAAATTTTATCATTGGCAATTGTTTATGTATATACAAATTTTTATCTACTGTGGGATGATGTAAAGGTTGCGAATGTCACTAGTACTTCAGGTATGGATGGACGTTAGTGTGTCTAAATTTAAAACGGAGATTTGACCTGAGATGGGAAATGTTTCTTATTTCGAATTCCGAATTGTCTGCTCTGTCTATAATGCATTCGGGCCATGTTAAAATGAATTCAATATCAGCTGTGGAATTTCAATATTGTCAGCTTGTATACAGATGAATTTTCTTTTGTATGTCAGCACAAGGTTATGATGCGATGAATCAGAAAGAGAATCATGATATATATATATATGTATATAATAACATAAGAGAGATGAAGACTCGAGTCTCGATTATTCTTTTTTATTCAACTCTCGTTTGGAAAGGTAAAAAATAAAAGCAGCAGGCATCTTGCCACTTGCTCAGCCAGTCCTTGTATTTGAGGATTTAAATGTTGTGTTAGTGGATGAAAAAATATGAGTGAATGTGAATTGTCAGATAGAAGGAAAGAAAGTAAAATATTAATACAGAAATAGAATTTTTATCTAATGAGAAAAATTATATTAGAACAGAAAAATCAACATCGAATCTATCTTATCGGACATTCAACTCTATCATCAGATTTTTTTTTATTTGATTTCATTTATACTTTGATGTTTGGTTGATATTGAGTGGTAATTCAGTAATGGGAAATAATTATTTATGGAAATTACTGACCTGTTTTAATGTTTAGTTGTTGGAATGTATTAAAATTTATGTAATTGCATGTACACGTTTAAATTTATGTACACTACTGCACACGTGTTATGTCGTGAAGTTGAGAGGAGCAAACTGGCGCCTACGAGAAAGTATGTTCGAGGGTCCACGCACTCTACCCCACGCGGGAACTTCTCCCCTAGCCCCACTCTGTGCGCGCGCTCGTCGACCGGAATTTTACTTCTTCCCCCTTGCGACAAGGTTTGGAGGGTTCTCCTTGATTCTCAGGGCCGTAATTTCATTTAAAGAGAACCCGTCTTGGATTATTACTAGTCTCGGGTTTATTAAGAAAAATTTGTCAAGACATGCTGCAGGGAATATTCAGTTTTCATTTTAAATACAAATTATTGACGTAATGGAATTTGTTTTTATGTTGAATTAGTGATAAAAGTGACAATAGAATTATCAATACATTTCCCGTTCAATTTTAAATTATTTCTGATATAAATTATTATGTAATACTAATAATGTTTTGAAATGAAAATTAAATTAAGAAAATTTCAATGAGGACAAGTGTATTTTCCTAAATAATTTTTATCAAAAATAGATGAGTTACTCTCATCATCATATTTAAAATTGAGGTGACTTGGAATTAATCATAATTGGAAGTAGCTAAGTTGGTATATTAAACATCTTATAAAATTACAGTCTCTCCTCTCATCATTAACTTATTTCTCATCATTAATTTTCAATTAGATAATTTTCAATTCAAGTACCTCACATTTGACCTACTTAAACTATTTTTTTATTCTCATTATCACAATATTTAATTCAATAACTTGTTTTTTTACTGGGTCATGTACTTGTGTGGTGTATGAATTTTATTCTCATGGAATAATGTCACGAAGCGAAACAAAAAAATGTGAATACATACGAACCATTGTAAGTGATTTTAGAAGAGAATGTTAGTGATAATGAAAATACATGCAGTATATGTACATCAGAAATATCATTACCGATACAAGTTGGAACATTCTCAATGCTCTCGTTCCAACGTCCCTCATTACAATCAAGTGTCCTTGTTCGTTGTCTCGTGTCCGGAAAGACTTTGCCATAGTTGCACTGAAAGGTCCTCGATTCAATGGTATCATTTGAGACTATACTCCCTTTAGGAGTTGGTACTTCCGGACAACCAATGGCTGAGGACAATTTTTGTTATCAGATGTACAGTACGATAAAAAGACACAATACAATATCCAATGTCAATTGAGAATAATCTTTTGAATAATAAATAGTGACAATATAATAACGAATATTTGTGATTGAATGATAAATATTTCAAGATATATTTTTGTAGAGTAATCAATTTTATTTATGTAAGTTACCTTCATATTTAAGTAAAAATCCTCGAGCTGGAAATATTCTTGATGATGAAATGAGGTCTAATGTAATTATATTTGAAGTGGAAATTATTTTTGTGCCAATTCTCGTGCCACAGGATTCAAATAATGTTCTTCCATTTTCACGTATCCTGATTAGGTCTACACAATTTCCATTTGGTTCGGGACCTTGTTATGATTGATGAGATATTAATAGAATATATGGGATATTGAATTTGATATATATGGAATTGTAGTTTGATTACTTCCGATTGTGTATGTGTATGTAAATTGGTACATGTGTTATATACTCACTTCGAATGCTCAGGTCATGAAAGACAAGCACAACTCGGTGACCTGGAACAGTTTGAAATGTCCACCCACACGAATACTCGCCAGGATAGTAAAGGGGATAACCTGGTGATTTGATGTAACCTGTTTCACCGATATTAATTGTCACTTCCACGTTGCAATACTTTGACACTGCTATTTCTGAAATTTATTCAAATCATTTAATTGTTGACATGAAAATATAAATGTTTCTATATTGAATCATAAACTTTAGAATGATTGTCAAGATTTGGGTTATGAAATTTAATGATTAATTTATCACACACTCACGCGAATATTGTGAATGCAAAAGTTTTGTGATATCACACTACAATATTTATTTTTATTGGTTGGATGATTATTCATTCTTATCTGACATTTTGAATAATTGATGAAAATTGATGAAAACTTTCATCGATTTTGATCATTGATTGGCCTATGACGTCTTTGAATTAATTTAGAATAGGAAAAAAGTGTTGGGGGGCTCATTTTAAACAAAATTAATTAATTTTCTTTATCAATAGCTTTGACGATATAAAATTTTTCGTCTTTCAATATGTAAATATTATTTAACTCCTGAGAAATATTATAAATTGTTGCTTGAAAATTATAATTGTCATTTGCGTTAAGAAAATTCATTAAAAAGATAATGAATTCAATTTATCAATTTAAATTCAAAAACAGGATGAAAAGTTTTTGAATATAAAATTGTAATTTGTTTTCCAACGTTTGATATGTTAATTTTTTAGTTTTAGCAACTTCATTTGAGTTATATCATAGCGCAATGACTGCAGAAATTTGATTAAATAAATTTTATAATTAATTACACCGTACATTTAGTCATGAAAAATAAAAAAAGGGGAGGGAAAATATTGCCATAACTTGAAGGGAAAACTTTTAAGATCCAATTTTTCTTCACATTGAAAATATTAATCTTTTGATATTCAGAAAATTATGAATTGTCACGTAAACATTCTATCACAATAACCTCTATAAATAACGCTAAAAAAAACCCTGTAACAAATCCAAACTACCCTCCTGAATATTGAGCCAAAAAAAAAAAATGAAAGAAGGACGGATGAAAAGCCATTGAATTGCTAAATTGAAATTTTTTTTTTCAACATCCAATATATTAACTTTTCAACTCTTGAGAGAGGGTTCGACATGAAAGAGGTATATAAAACGTGAGTGATGATATTTGACCTGGGATAAATCACCCACGAGAGTCTGCCCTTGACCGACTTTAATCTTTCTCTCTCAGTGTCTCTTCACTCTCGCTGTTCTTCTAATGGGTGCGCACGCGCGTGTGAACATCCAAAGATTATACACATCCAAAGCAAATTACTCAAGTGATGACGACAGATGTAGTAGGGGATGCAGCCCTGTACATTATCACCAAAGTAATTCTACTGACATACCCACTCAACGATATATTTAGAATAAAAAATTTATTTCTCCTAAAATATCCCATTATTTCAACGTTAGACACCCGCTCACCCTATATCATACGATTCACCAGTGTCTGAATCCCACGCTGGGGGTGTTTCACACCCCCACATAAATATACATGTGTATATATAGCACCGACTTTTGCAAAACTACAGGCAGCTGCAGTCATGATAGATATCTAAACACGTGAGCTATTTATTTATATACTTCCACACAATAATACATTACGGAAATATTTTTTTTTTATATAATAATATTCCTACGCACAGATCTGTTGATATGATTGTCTGCAGAGAATTATTGCAGATGGCTTTGCAAATGATATAAAAATAATAGCGACAATGTAATCACATCTAAATATAAATATTATTTTCTGTATCATCAATACATAAATAACGATTGAATAATAATAATTATTACCGGGTATACAAGCGTATTTGAGTCGAACATTTGCTGGTGACCATTTCTCTGCGCCTGGATGATGCTCAGCAATAGTAACACGACAATGATGATGCCCGGAACACCTAAAAACAAAATAGTACAATGTAAACAGTGGCACAAATGTTCGCTTTTATGATTCAATTCTCCTCTGCGATTGTTATTTTCATTGTGAATATATATTGAGATTTTATATCAACTGGGATTGAATTTTTTTGTGTATTGTTTTGTTGTCCAACTATTTTCTTTCGAGTTAATGAAAGTGTCAGGGTGGAAAAGAGAAAAAAAAACATTGAAAACAATGAACAAGTCGATTTTGTTCCAATTTTTTTTTACTCTTCCGCATACATGGCTTTTGTTTCCCTCGTTTTACTTTTAATCAGTCGAACATCGTGTGTGTCACGTATATATACGCACCAATGCACATGAAATGGGGGTTGTGTACATAGTTTTCGTATATATATGTATATATCTGTATGTGTGTATGTATGAAGAAAGAGGAGAAATATATAAAAGGGGTTGGTGACTATGCCAAATAAAAGTTCGTGCGCAAAATGCAATTATACGATCTGTATTCGCATAGTGGATTTTATATATAGAATGTATGGATGTATATTTTCGTGTACACATATACGTTTCAATGTGTGTGAATTTTCGTAGATGGGGTTTACCCGCGATTAAATCATCGGAGGGTGGATTTACCCTTCTGCAATCAAGTGCGGGACAACTTGCCGTTGTTTTAGTGCACTGGTTGTATGCAATTGAAAATAAAAAAAAAGAAATCAAGAGAGAGAATTTTGTCTTCTTTATTTCTTTTTTCTCTTGAAGTCGAGATGAGAATTCTGATGGAAATAAAGCAGATGTAACAATTGAAAAATGATATGTATGCACTTCGTATATGTGTGAAGATAATCCGATGGAATATAGAAATGTGTGGCGCTGGCAACTCTTTGTTCAATCCCTCGATGACGATTTCTCCCTTATTCTGATGTATATATAGTGAATACTACCCCTCACTCTCGACCGCACATCTGCGTTTGAGATCTCTCTGTATCTGAGGTTGGTGTGTATAGCCTTTTCATCGATTATTATTTATTTATTTTAATCTTTGTTATTTATTATTGATATTATATACTGGAAAATTTTTGGTTGATTTTGGATTGTGGGAGAATTTTTTGTTGTATTATAAGTTTGGCAATTTTCCAATGATTGGATTATGTTGAATGACAAAATTATTGAATTGGAATTTTATTAATTTTATTTCACGAGATTATATTGGTTTCGTATCAAATGTGAAGTGTATTATGGATCAACAGTATTAATTATCATTCAAAATATATTTTTTTTTTGCTGTGAGTAATTATATCTAATGTATATAAAGTATCTT
The DNA here is from genome assembly GCA_030523045.1 of Meteorus cinctellus. Lineage (NCBI taxonomy): Eukaryota > Metazoa > Arthropoda > Insecta > Hymenoptera > Braconidae > Meteorus > Meteorus cinctellus. The sequence continues at coordinate 206,580 of JAPYZF010000070.1, forward strand.
TTTTCACTTGCGGTTATGAACACTTTTCTCATAGCCTTTCTCTATTACTTCACATGTGGATTCATATTTATACATGTTTATACATGGACACAAATACAAAGTGATGCAGTACGTGAAGAAATACGATACTTGTAACTCATTCGTACTTTTTCCTGGTTACTCGAATTACTCATGTTCCATTTGCATATTTATTTTGGAAAAAAAAACATGGTTAAGAATTAATTATCATTCGTAAAGACAAATTACTAATTTATTAATTTATTCACCTGCGATTGAATGATTTTCTCAAATCAACGATTGGCATTTCATCCTCGTCCAATTCATCTTGAATATAATTTCCTCTTAGTTTTAAATTCGAACTTTCACGTGATCTGAGATATGAAATACGAAAATGTGGTGTTCTTTTCACTTTATTCACATAATCATCACAGGTTTGTTTATTGTCACGTTGATATTCTGCACGAAGTAGAAAAACAAATGCACGTAACGATCGACACGTGAGTCTTATAATTGAATTCGAACATGTTTCTTCTTCAACAACTTCCATATAACCTTGTGGTAACTTAACTGGTGTTGATGTTCTTGTAGTTTTAGCCATTGTTTTTATTGTAATGCCAAATATGTCTAAAGTTGATAATACCAATAGCGTTAACGCCAACCACCTTCTGGGTCGCATGTCTGATCATTACAGAATTACGTTGTACACTATTCTCTGAGATAGAACTTTACTGATCTCTCAATGTTTTGATTTTGGATTAATTTTAGCAATCGTCAGTGAGTGAAAGAGAACGAGATAGATAAATAAAAAGAAACTCTTGATGGAGGCACTAGAGAAAACCAGGTACTGGATGGTTCTTGAGTTTGAATAAATGGTCTTCAAGTGGTCCACAAGTATATTAAATAACAATTGGCAGTGGTAAGATTTTATTTTTGTTTATATCTTTGGTTGAATTCTTTTAGTTTTAATTGTTTGGGGCTATTTAAAATAATTCAAATGATTGTTTTTAGATTGGCGAAATGACTTATGGCAGTGGTGGATTATTATTTACAAGCCGGTAGTTCTGCGATGGCTCTTTGCCAACTTTTGTTCGTCTTCGTTGTGCACATGGTATCCATTTGACCTTGGTACGCGTACCAACTTTGGGGAAATTCAATTTTTCATTGATTCGTGCACGTGGTATGGAATTCCTTGAGAATATTTACATGTGAGTTTTAACCTTTGAATTTGTTTCAAGATCAATATTTCTTTCTATAACATTTCAATTCAACGTTGCTTTTATTCATGTGATGATTAATTGTTTCACATGTAGAATGCGATGGTAAAGAAAAATACTATAGCACAGTGAATTTGAAGAACGTCGCTATGTGTGTGCGAGGATTATGTTTAAATAAATTACACAACAATTCACGTTTGTTGGCTTCGTGTGAAAAACTTCTGCGGCTGCTTCACAATAATTCACCTATTTTTTTAGCCTACTTCCTATTCAGTGTTTGTTGTTTCTCATTTTTTATTTTGCTTGTTATTTCTCAGCCACTATCATTTTTAATTCTTTTTTTCACATCAATGTTTGCAGTAAAATTCCATTCTATACACACGCACAAACACTTTAACATATTTGATTTATTTCACTTTTTTAAAACGTTTATGAAAGAAAGTTACATTTTTCCAAATGAAAATAATTCATGCAGGATTTTAAAGGAACAAGAATTCAATTGTTTGGACACGGTGAGAATTAATGGTGAATAAATGTTTGAAGTAATGTAAAAAAAATGAGAACAAAATTTGTATCAGGGGCAGAGGGGCGTAGGAGAGCGTTCGCCTGTGCTGCCGGTTGGACTCGAAATGTCAGGCACCGAGTGTGTATGTGTATAAGTTAGTATATTGCTTTGGTGCTCACGGTGGCGTTTTGTAGCGCATTATATTCACAAGGAAGCCCCTAACGTATATAGCCTCGTATATATACATGTACATATATCCCACAACTGCATCCCCAATGGGCACGTGCGTGGCAAATTCACGCGCTACCATGCAACATCCCCAATGATCAAACGATCCTTGATGTTTAAGGTGGTAGAAGTGGGATGAAGAAGGGAGAAAAAGTAGAGAAAAAAAATATAAAAAGATTTTGTTTCTCAAGGAAGTTTGCAATTAAATATATTTGTCAACTTTGAATTCAATTTTCTATTCAATTTATGAAAAAGTTTGCGTTAATATTCTGAAGTTCGGATATTATGCTGTGTTATTTAAGTAGAACTGACTGAACTTGCAATGTCCTTATCCAATTTCAGTTCAATTTTCACTTCTTGAAACTTAATTTGGGAATTTGTGATTAATATGAATAACTCTGCGAATAATTGTTGTGTTAGTTAAAAGATTGGAGATGAGTTTCAATTTCTGTTATAATGTCAAACGTATATTATATTTATCTGGTGAAAATTGTACATTTGATGGGCAAGATGATCCTTTGTACGCACAACTTCCCCTGTTGTGTTGGATTGTTATTGATGGTTCATGCGTCATTTGAAAGGGCTTGAAGTATAGGTGTCTCGAATCTTTACAATAAGAAGAAAACATCTTTATATTTACTGAGAGAGGTATTCCATGTGCCTATAACTCCTGACAAAACCACTCGAACATTTTGTTAATGCAAAGTAACACAAATTATATTCCTTATAAGTATCAAAAATAATTTTATTTTAATATATTTGTGACGACTTTAAATCAAAATCAGGATTTAAACTTACTCTCATAATTTAAATCTCATAATAATGAATGTCACAGTTTATTTGAGTCTTTCTATATATTTCTAATTGTGGATAACGAAACTACATTCATTTCTGGGTTAATTTGATCTCGTTCTATTTATATTATGTCAGATTAAGATTGTACGTAATAAAATCGCCTTCCAACGCCCACGAAGAAGCCTACATCGTTAATCCAATCTAATAAAAGTCACACTAGAAAATTTAAAGAATTAATTTGAATATATTTTATATTGACACACATTTAAATGAAAAACTTTCTGCTCTGAAAAATATTTTTACTGTTGATTCATTGCATCTATTTTTTTTTATCTATTTCATGCATGTATAATGCATGGGATGCCTTGAAAGGAAGGAAGAAAAATAATAAAGAAGCAGCACAGGGATTTTAATGCGAGTTGTTTATTCTTTGGCGCACGATCATCGCTCGTGTCCCTGCACACAACATCGGGAATGTATTGTTACAGAATTCCGGGCGTTCACCATTGTCGTGATTTTATATATGTACATATATATATGTATAAATGCATCGTTGGGGGATGAGGGTGGCGGAAGAAAGTAGGGGATAAGGGGAAGTGAAGGGCGGTCTAGCTATTCACGTGAGCACGTGTGTGAGACTAAACGCATCTGCGTGTGGTACTAAAAAGAAACAGGAAGTGATCCACGACGATCTTTGATACACTCGAGTGCCTCGTCTCATCTTTTATTCCCTTTTACGTCAATTCTTTATATCGATATGTCAATCCTACACACATATTTTCTGCATGAAATTTATTCCAGAATGGAAATGGGGAATTATTCAACATTTTAGAGAAAAGAAAATTGTTTTTGGACATTTCCAGTTGGAATTCTTGTCGTGTTCATGAATTTATTTTTCATCTTTGGATTATTCTACATCAAATTTTTGTATAGATCAGAAGTTTCAAAATAATTCGTCAATATGTCTGACTAAATTCCACTCTTGCGTCCCATAAATTCATGTTAATATTCCATAATAATAATAAAAATAATATTTTAATGTATCTGTTAAAATTTTCTATTTCATTATTATCGCCATTTTCGGTTGTCGTTGACAGGGGTGAATATGCCATAAAACTTTCTTTCTGTACATATGCATAGGTAAATGAGAACATAAAATATGAACCATATGGACACCACTTTCATGGCTCGTTAAATCGTCAAATGGTTTTTGTTGCAATTGTATAAATGGGCACATTTAATTTGTTACAGTATTATACGTAGAATATTTAGGTAACTCGTATTTTGGGTTGAACGGTCACGGTGTGCCAATCAGAGAAAAATATAAAATGATAAAATGGGAGGGAGAAAAAATTTTGCAATATGTTGATAAATTATTAGTAATAATAATTACGATTTCTTTATTCATCTATCTCACATGTATATTCACGTTTATTTATATATATATATGTATATATATACTTTTGTTTTCTTGTAATTTTTTTTATACATATATACATATACACTTCATTATGTATATAATAATTATGTATAATGTATACACCATTTATGTCATCTTTCAACTGCCATTCAGTTTATTATTCATTTATGATATTTAATTCATTTTTCTTTCTGTTTATTTACTCATTTTTTTTTCCTATGTCTTTGATGTTAACCTTTATTATTTGCGGTGATTCTTTTGTTTTTATCATTTGTATCGCCTGCTTAACTTTTATTCTTAGATAAGAATGATCTAGTTCTTCATTTTTTGTGTTGTTATTATTGACATTATGATTGATCGCTTATGTCATTTCAATAGCTTGTGCGGATATAGTATTTGAATGTATTTTTATGTGATGCGACGTTTTATATTCTCATATGATAGGCGAGAAATATATAAAGTTAATTCGAGAATTATTGAATTCGATGATAACCGCAAAGATAAGAATGTTTGTAGAATTTTGTTGTCATTGGTTTTTTTTTTTCGTTCTGATTATTTGAGCAAACGATAGGACGACGATGAGAGATGAATCTCGATCGTTATTTATAGTGTCACCCATTTATTTTGCTTTGTTTAACGAAAATTATTCAGGCATCGTGAATGGTATATTTAGTGTTTATGCACCATAAATTTTTTATAGCTAAAACCATTTCATTTATTCTATCCGTTTTTGTCTTTTATCGCTTTCAATAGAATTTAATTCATTAGTTTCATCTTTAATTCGGTCGTAATTGAACACTTTTGGACGTCCAAAAGTTCTCAGGGCCATTCTGGATGGTCAAATTTAATTTAAAACATTTAATTCATTTAATTCTTTTTTTTTTCTTCTAATATTTATTGTTTTCTGAGTAGAATTTTTCAATTTTTCTTTATTATTTCAATGACTAAAGTTTAATGATGAACAAACTGCAGTAGTTTGTGTTATAACTTGTAGAAGTATCTAAATTGGTAATGAACTTTTTTTTTCATTTCTTTCTCGAGAATATATTCAGATCATTTTTATATCTCGGCGTAATTCTATATAAGTTACACTAGATTGTTCTGAGCAATTGAGATCTATTTGGAGGGACTCATCGTAATACCTGGAACAAACGTACAGTTAATAAATATTTTAATTTACGCTCACGCTCCCTATGTTTTTGTTTTATCTTCTCTCATCTCTTCTATTCATCATATATCGCTGACTCATTCGCACACTATCTGAGGAATACAATTGACATACGTTTCGTGACTTTCCTAACTGCACGATGGCGCGTTTCAATAATTTAATTTATGTCTATATATTTTTCTTTTATCACGCCTCCTAATTTTTTTTTTCCTCTGTCTCTGCTCACAAGACGACTTTGTGTTTGTGTTATTCATCCATTTATATATATATATATATATATCTATATATTTATAGAATTGAAAATGATCATTGATATCGCACGTGTGTCATCGGTTGTTTGTTGATACTAAATATCCTTTCTACCTCGATTTTACGACCTTAATAATTAGCTTGAAAATTTCTATTAATAAACTAATATATTTTCTTTTTCATTTTATGTGATGCAATTAATGCGCTATGTTGTATTATTAGCCTATTAATATTAAATGATTCAAGGGTTGATGAAACTTAGATGAACATTATCGTTTCTTAAATTTTTGTTTATGTATTGTTTCTTATTATTTTTTTTTCTTTTGTTTCCTATTTTGTGTTTTAATGACTCAGTCAGTTCATAGCGAATAAGCATACAAGTATACTTATGAATACACATTGATGATGATAGTGATGGTAGTAAATTGTTAAAATGTTGGATTTAGTTCTATTGGAAAAATTGATTTTAATTATGGACGATCAGGGGGACGATTTGTGATTATTTGAATTAGGCCGAGGGCACTTATTACATCAATCAATAAGGATGAGTAATAAATAAAAGAATTCGTTCCTTATTCGTATTCAATATTCGAAAAGTAATAAATCATGAGTTATAACGAATTGATTGAATATTTTAACTTTGTGCCTCAGCGTTAACCATCTACAAGGAAAATTCAATAGTACATGGTTTTTTTTCTTTCGATGAGAGAAAACCGATGTGTTTCTTTGTTGACACAGAACGACATCACACTCACACAGATCATACACAAATAGAATAAAAAAAAGGATAGAAAATTGTTTACAGATTATTATTTAATATATATTCGTCCATTAAAATTCGAGCTAAAATGTGTGTCCATTGTTTCTAAATATCACGGCAATGAATATTTTTTATCTGAAGTACTTGAGTCCTGCAACAAGGAGAAATTTTTCGATAAATAACTCGGAGTCGAGGACGGCAATGTGTGCGGCACGACCAATTAATGCATTTGCTGTTGGTGGTAGAGCATGATGAACATCATAACGAACGAGACTGACACCTGGTGCAGACATTATTGGATAGAGGATATTATGTACCATCTCTCTATATGCCGCACCTATTTTAAATTGAGAATAAATTGGATAATAAATTCCATTAGAAATGTCTAGACCATTCAAATAAAAATGTATTGGGATGGAATACCTTGGTCGGTAGGGTCGCGTACTGCGGCTTTGCACAATTCAATTCGTGCTGAATGAAGTGGAACATATCGATCTTGTGCGCTGCCACAAAGCAATACGTGTTTAAATCTTTGTAAATTGCTACGTTGACTTAATCGGAACATGAATGATCGTCTGACTTCTGATGAATCTTTCATTGCTAGTTGGAGTAATGATCCTGATTTTTTCCACTTTTGCATGAACCACATACCTATGAATGATAATATTTAATTTATTGTAATTTTATTTAAACTGTTATTTTCAATTTTGATTACAGATATTTACCGGCATTGACAAGTCCACTCGTATTGTACAAGGTCCCTAGATGTGGTCCACTTAAACTTAAAAATGTGTGTAATCTTGATAGCAGTGGCCTCAATTGTGGTCTAGTCAAGGCGCTACGAATTATTATGGTCCCCAAAGAGTGGCCAATAAAGCTGACCTTTGTTGGATTGAGTCCTGAGGTATCTATATGATGAAGGATTTCATCTACCAGTCTATCAGTCATTGTGTCAAAGTCTGAGAAGGTATCGCCCTTAAAATTGAATTTTATCATCAGTAAAATTGTTAATGATCAAGGAAAAAATTAATGGACAAATGATTTATACAGAATTACCTGATTCCTCTCTGACATGAGGAAGTCTAAATGTGCACCTGGCAATCCCAACTCAAGATACGTTTTAACCAATCGTAAATCAGCGGCGTTTCCATCCAATCCATGAACGCAAATAATTAAATGTGGACCTTCAGGTGAAAACAATCGATATTCATCGCTGATGTAGAAATAAGGTAAGCTGCTAGCTGACCCAGGATAATCACTGTGGTTGGGTTGAACAAATCTCATATTTTATATTTTGATATATCATTTTTTTCTTAATTGAGTTGAAGTTAAAATTAATATATTAAGAATGTTAACAACACACCTATACATTTTTCCAGAGAAGCTCATTTGTCTTTTAAATTCTTCTTTGCACTTTTTAAAATTGATAACGTCATCCTGAGTGGATTGCAACAGCTCCTTACCCTCTTGATAACAATCAAGACAAAAGTCTCGTGTACCATATATATTTTCACGCTCCTTTTCAATTCTGTCTCGACTTCTTTGCGGGCTGCATGGCGCAGTTTTGTTTTGTTTTGGACTCTTAACTCTCCTCACCGTTTCATAAACATGATACAATGGGTTATCTACCATGGGAACAGGCGCTGGATCTCTGAATGCCTCGGGGGGCGGCGGTTCATCTTGAAACATTTTAGGTGGTGGCAAACGAACTTCTTCATAAGAATGTTCAGTTATTTCACTTTTTTTCTTATTCTTTTTCTCTTTTTGCGCTACAACTTTTGTCAGTCTTGATCTTTGTTCTCCTGACGTCAATCCTGAATTAATATTGAGTTTTAATTAACTCATAAAACTATTTTAAAAGTCACACAGAAAAGAAATAATGGTGAAAAAATCATTACCTGCCCGTTTTTGTTCAGAACTCGAAGTTTCACCGCTGCTAACCCATCCAGAACATTCGGATGTCAAATTCCCGGAGTCTGTGCTCGTTGCAGGACTGTTGGGTCTTGAGGAAGGTGGACTGGGAGGTTTGATAATAGCCACATCAGCACTCAATGTATCTTTACTATCCCTAATTGGCATACAAGGTAACGAAACAGCACTTCGCGGCACGACCACTTTATTTTGTTCGACAGGAACACTTGCACATCGTAATCTTTTGGCATTTGATGGTGGTACACCAGGTGATGATTCATCAGATGTTGTGGAAACACCATTTATTTCAACGGGTGGGACTTTGAGAATAATTTTATTATTATTTTCCACCTCGAGAATACTCATCGCTGTTGCTGTTGGCGTCGTTGGCGTTTGCAATGGCGTTTTATTGTATTTAGATGAATTTATTTCATCGTTATCTTGATAAGGCGATGGTGCTGTGAGCTTTCGTCTGTGTTGACAATGCTTTTCACTGGATGTATGCACTGGTAAATCGTCTTTGGTAATTTTACCGTCCATTGTCGGTGCCGAATGAGGCCGACGTCCTCTACGACGTTCTTCAGGCTTAATACTATCAATCTTCAAGGCAATCACTTCGTACAATGGCTCTCTGTTAGATTCTGATATTCTCCTATCTTGTCTTCTACATCTACTATCATCGGTTATTCCATTCTTTGGTCGTAACGTCGTTGTCGTATTCGTCGTATCTTTTTTTTCGTAAATTTCCCTCGACTCTTGACAACAATCCATGCTATAATCGATATCAAACAATTGTTCAGTGCTCTTGGGACGTTTCGGTCGTTTTTGTCGACTCTCGTGATTTCTTCCGGTCGTGCCATTAGTTTGATAGAAGAGTGAGTCGACAGTTAGGCCACTGTATCTTTTATTGAGTGGATCAACTAATAGTGAATGATTGCTTGGTATATCCTGAAGTCTTGAAGTCCCGAGGAAATCTTGAGATATGACACGTTCGGAATTGTTGAGGGATGTTTTATCGAGTGTGTGATATCTACGGCACTCTAAACTATTCGTTTGACATTTACCGCTGGATATTTGAGCGTGTTTCCGATGATTTCCACGGTATGTAACACGATCGAGTGTTGCCGTCCGTAAGCTTTGTGGATCAACTTCACCGTTTGGAATTATTTTAGTATGAAGATTTTTATCTGCTTGACGGGTGAATAAACGATGACTACGTGGCTCTAATCTTATCCGACGTGTGTCTAATGAGTGTGTATTACTCTTGTCATCACCAAAACAATTGGTCAATTGCTGTAAATCAAACGTGTCCATATAATTGGAAACATCGTGATTTTGGTCGAAATTTTTAGTAGACGGTCTGTAACCGGGAAAGTGTCCACCGGGTGGCAATTCAGGAATCATTGCAGCTAAAAGGGAAGTAATGGATGTTGATTCCGCATCCAAATAGACTTGTTGCTGTTGCTGTTGTTTGTAACTATTGGCAACCAACATTTGCGTCGATTTGGCTCTCGGCAAAGTCACAATGGGTGTGGAACCTGTGCCAGCAAAGAAAAAAAACATTAATTTACAATTTTTCATATTCAATTTAGAACATCAAAGTACAACTATAATCAGCGGCGAAGAAGCTTGTGAAAATAAAATGATGCGGCAAAAAAAGAAACCTAGTGATGGATTCGGCGCTGAGGAAGCCTGCTGCTGACCCGAGGGTGGAAAAAGTGTTGTACTCTGTGCTGAATGAAGAGGCGCTTGTGATTTTGATCGTCCTTTAGATGGTACTGATGTTGGTGGTGTAACATTCCGCATTCCTGTCCGTTGTCGTGGAAATAATTGGGTTGACGCTGATCTCGGAAGTGTTTTGGGTGATGTTCTGGGTTGTAATGGAGCAATTTCAGGCCCCAATTGATCCAGGGATTTGCTGTGACGTGCCGGGAGTGATGATGGTGCCAATGAAAGACGCGCCTGGATTGATGCAATATCTTGCGCCGCTCCCTCACTCCTCGGTGACCACACGCTCGCTGTTCTTGATTCTAAAATCGCAGATATGCCACAACTACAATCTTCCATACTAGGAACTGTAAAAAAAAAAAAATTTTTCATTTCATTCGAAATGTTTCATATTTTATTCCAATACGTTTCCTCACCGCTGTTGCGATGTCTTTGTTGCATATCAGCGTATTGATCTTCGAATATTAATGGCAAAGAGTGGAGATCGCCATCCAACTCAGGACAATGAACTGGTAATGGTGGTAATGCAGCTAAATATCTGGAACGTCTTGCTGCTTCGCTTACCGCTTGATATGATTGATAATTAGCATCGTAGCAACCGGCTGCTGACGTTCGCGGATTTTCCAATACAAAAAAACCTTCAGCAAAACGTTTAACTCGTAATTGATGATGTATTCTTGCTAAATGTTGATGCACAGCTTCTTGTCGTGTAAAAGTTTCAAGAAAAATGTGCCATAGCACAATATTTTGTGCGCATAACTGTGCCACGTCGACGTCATTTGTGTCAATCATATGAGTAGCTTCTTTATGCTTGCGTTCAGTAATTTCCAAATCACGCTGCTCCCATGATGGTAATAATCTCGCCAAATCAGCTAAATCATTGAGGAGATTTTCTCTTGTTAATAATAAGAGTCTTGTTACTTCACGTTGAATTACCCTCGCGTGCTGTGTTCTTGTTGTTGATCCTACGCAACGTGTTGTTGTCTCCTATAAATTTCATCCACAGAGAAATTTATGTAGAAGTGATTCAATCATACTAATTGGTATTGTTAGGTTGGGAATGACGAGCGGTGAATGGGTGGAGATGGGGTGGTGAATAGAACTTACCACATTTAAGATTGCGTTGTCATCTCCGTTTGATGGCGGTGGTTGTTTGAATTGTAGCCATGGCTTTCCACTCCTTGGTGCACTTGGAATATGAGTAAAAGAGAAGAACAAAGAAAGGAGAAAATGTTTTATTCTTGAGCATTGTACAATTAGCTAATATTAATTGGCAGACTTACCAGCTTTGAACGTAGTGAAGAATACTCTTTCTGAAGATGTTTTAGCAGTGGGAAAAATTTCAAAGTGAGGAACATTTTCGTTTGACGTTTAAAGTTGATTTTAATTTTATTGTTTCATTATGTTTTGATGAAGAATATATAAATTGTTAATGGGGATACTGACTTTACGAATGGCTGATGAAGTGCTACGAGACAAGCATGAATTGTAATTGACACTGCGGCAAGATGAAAGTAGTCAAAGAGTACTGGTAGATGATAATGTAATCCTTTTGTTGGTACAAAATTCAACTGCAGCGCTCTAAAAACAAAAAAAAACATTAATTACATTTTTTTGTATTTTTTCTCTTTCGAATGTAAGTTGGATTTTGGATTTATTTTTTTTCTGTGATGCCCACGAAGTTAGGGATGAGGAAAAAAAAATACGGATGTGAATAATGGAGTTGGAAAAGCGGAGATACGAAGAGAAATGCGAAGAGGCAAACCGTCCAATTAAAAAAGCGCATGCGATTCCGACTCGTGCAAGATGTCAATGTATTGCGCTCTAAAAAAAGTTCATTTACACCTGAAGTTGGAGCACGATGGCACTATCACGCTCACATAGACATATATACAAAAGAAGAAATAAAGTGAGATATGCTTTCTCTTGCTCCACAGAAAAAAGAGAGCAATGATGAGCAGGCAGCAATCAATCAGGAAGTCTCGGGTACAACACAAATGAAACGACATCCATCTAGAATTATCTCATCGCTATTTTTGTCTTCGCTTTTTTTTATTTATGTGTTCTCGCATTTGTGTCGATGACAAATCCATGCTGATTAATTTTTAGAGAAATGTCGTCGTGCGACATTTCACTATCATGTCTTTACTCAGCAAAAAAATATCCTCTAGCTTAATCAAAGATATTCGTGATAGCATTGTGTGTCTTTGGTGTTAAATCATTTAAAAGGAAATGAAAAAATAAAAAATTGCATTCATCATTATTTTTTTTTCTTTGTTTAAGGACTAGTAGAGATTTGACAACTCACCTTGATGACACGCACGCCATATTTCCTGGTTGGGTGGGCTCACTAAACCATAACTCAACGCCAAGATTGAAGTGAGTCCGGGAAAGCGCCTCTTCGATCTTATGGCTGTGCACCAGTACGTGAGCACGAAAGAGCACTGAAGTACCAAGAGTTACCTCTTCATTTCTGTAGAGTATTTGAAAACGTTTGCTAGTTCCTGGTGTCTCCATGCTGTCGAGTGAACGCTTATCTGTGAGAAGATATTTATTTCTCTTCGTTTTATTCCAGTTCAATTCATCATTATCCAGTGAATAAATATCAACATTTCAGAAAGATGAATTTACAATTGACGAGAATAATATCAACACAATGAAATCTACTTCGATCTCTCATAGATATTGTGGATTTATTCAATTTTCTCAATCACAATCAGATGATGGAACTCTAATGCTTCAATTGTGAGCGGGATATTTGATTATTGGCGTTCGAATCATATTGCTCGAGGATATAAAAATTGTGGAAATATACTCACGATTACGAAGCTGATCTACTTCCACTTTAATTGGCAGTTTGGGAGACACCCTGAGTGCAGTACGGATTTGATAATATCTTGAATGAGAGGAGGAAAAACAAACAAAGAATAACTGGTTTTATGCATTGTAAATTTGCAAATTCATTGTAAATTTGCTTTTCGAGTTAATGTAACTCACCCGCGTTGGAATAGATCGACATTGTAAAATTTACAAAGCTCGAGGGAGAACTCGAGGGTGGCCTGTAAATCGCTCATCGCTTGGCAATTTTGTTTTGGGAGTATTTCACTCTCCTCCTGGCCCACCTCCACTCCCTCGTTTCCGTGATTTCTCTCGTACTTTTATTTTGGTATACAAATTTACTTTTCCATTCACATTTACGGTTGTGTATGCTCACAATTCATCTTGATGATAGTAAATACAATGAACTGCGTTGGCTGATTATGTTGATGCCAAGTGGCTTTGTAGATTATTGTTGTTCGTGTTGATGCTAACGCGACGACGACGACGTCGACTCGCGCAGCTCAAGATTTTGGTGACGATGGCGATCTGTGTCATTGACATCACAGTCGATATTCCCATCGTGCGTGTTGACTCATTAATTCTCTTTTGGTGACCTTTATGTGTTTTTTTTTTAAATCCAATTTGAAACAGTATGAATTAATGAATAATTATGATTGTACGTCACTTAGATTTTACGTGTGTTAACTACCCATAAGATTTCAAACTTAATCTAAAAGAGATTAGAGAATGTTTCAACTATGGTCAAAATATATTTTCATATACACAGTCAGTATATCTATATGGTGCATAATATGAGTGTACGTAAATTCCCCGGGCAACTGTCTCGAGGACGTCTTTTTCTATACGCATAATATACTTCTTGGCTTGACAACCGACTTGTCGTCAAGCTACAAGGGCTTTTAGAGAAGTAGCTGAGAAAAGAGATGAAAAATGAAAATAAGAAAACCATGTTTTCTCCCCGAGATAAATTAGGTATGAATTGAAACAAAAGAAAAAAGAAGATAAGGAAACAGACAGCATATATGTATATATAGATTAAAATGTTTTATTTTATTTCGTTTAAGAGAAAACTTGGAGACACGATGAAAAAATAAGCTGCGAAGTAGCACTTGGAATTTCGCGAGAGTCTTGGCAAATCGTCGACCCAAAAAGCTTGTACCGAGGGCGAATAAAAAAGAGTAAAGAAAAAGGATAAGTGGATGAAGAAGAAGAAGATGAAGAAAGATGAAGAAAAAAATTAAAATAAGTAGGCTACACGTGGGTTTTATGTGTGTATGTATACATATTTATACATAGTTATATTCATTATAGACCTGTATATAGTTCCTGGCCGTCGTTAATGACAAAACGAGGGTCGTCGGAACGCAGAAAAAGCGTCTCTTTCGCATGGGCTCAAGAGCTTGCACTCTCTTCAGCATCTGTTTCTCATTTTCTATTCGCTTTGTCACGACCGCCACGCGTTCATACATTCTATTTTCCTTCGTGTTGTGTGCGAATAAAATAGCAGGGCAATAAAAAATGTCCTATATCTGTATACGAGTAAAATTGCGTACATAGACACAAATATTTTTTCTCCACCCCTTGACATACAGTACAAAAATATAGTGCACTATTAATCTCAGAGAAGGAGAAAAAGAAATGAACAATTCCATAAATTCGAGAAAAATTATTTTCAACACCTTATGGTTGCTCCATTTTACTCTGCTGTAATCTATATATTACATGAAACATCTATCGTCTATTTTTTCTCGGGAATCTCCAGCTCGTTTTGCCCTCATTTGTCCCTTCACTTCTTTTTTTTTCCCACATTTTTTTGTCGATCCCTCATTTTTTTCTCGGTATTTCTCTCTTTCTGTTCTCTGTATTATGCATCAACTTTTCTCTATTCGATTCACGCTTGGGCGCCGTTTTCACGCCCTGAAGCAGGGACTGATGCAGGAAGGGGAGAATGAAGAGGTGATACACAGAAATAGATAACGTTTGAGGAATAGTTCTCCCATTCTCTTTTGGTCTGGAGTTTATTTCACTATTGAGTGAGATGAGAAATGTTAGAAACAGGAAGTGGAGGAGAGTGCGAGAAAGTAGCCCGCGGCGAATTTATTTTCGGATTCACTTGGTCAATACACTTTGTTGTCGAGTGAAGATACAACTGTCATACAAATAATTATTTATTTCAAGTGAAATGACAGGAAGGAAAAAAGAAGAAACATTAAACAGTAATAATAATCTGCGATATATATTTTTGGCCTATTCATGAGAGGATTAAATTCGTATATATAGGAAACGATGAGGTGGAATATCGTTTTATTAAACTGCGTGTGAATTGATTTCAAGTTTGAAACCCCATCGGGGATTTCAATATGTACATAGGCATTGAGAATATGTACCTATATGCAAAAGGGGCGAAAGTAGTAACGGCGCATATTTGGTCAGCCGTCTAGACATTTCATATCCGATCGGAAGTGGGAGTAAATTTGGACGAGAAGATTACGCACAGAATTTCTTTCACAATTGCACCCTTGTCCAATTTTTAATTGTCAATTTCATGAAGTGTCTATCGGACTTTTCACATTCATGAAAATGAATGAAAAGTAAAATTAATTGTGAAGTTAAAGTGGATGGAAAGACTAGTTAAAATTTTTGTGTGTGATATCTTCTTTCATTTTCCACTCATTCCTCAGGATAAGCCGAGAAAATAAAATGCAATGCAAGTGAAGATTTGTTTTATCCACCCTTTCATGAATCATTTTATTCCAAATGTCTTTTTACTCAAATAATGCTTCTATTCATTTTATTTATCTGTGCTGACTCAGTTATCATTTATCTGTTTACTCATAACAAAACAGCACTCACGCGACACAACTGAAAAAGAAAATTCTTCCGATGTCGTAATTGTATTTTCTTTAGATGACTTACGGACTTTCTCATTTTATATTCATTCTTCCATCCAAGACTGTAATAAAGAACATACACAATACTACTAAAAAAATTCACATCCATCTATCCACTTCGAAATCTTTTTTCCCATCGGAATACTCTTTAAACTCACTTGTCATCCTTTATTTTATTTAAAATTCCACTATATATTTCACATAAATATAAATTGCTTCGCTAAATTCAACATTCATGAATTTCATATGAATTTTTTGAACTGGAAAATGCATTGGGTGGCGAAAGATGGTGGACGAGATTCACATATACATCCACAAGTCATATTCACAATATATACACATACGTGGAAAATAAAGTTGACTTTATCATGAAATGGTTTCTATTTATTCATTGAAGATGCGGGGACGAATGAAAAAGAGAAGAGACACAGGAAGATGAGTGAGACAGGTTGAAACATCTGTTCCACTCACACATGCATAGATGTATATATTCAATACACACATATATATGTCTATGTATCAATTGATCAATATCGACTTCGCTACTGGCAACTGCACTCTCTTTCAGTGCAATCGATATGGGTCTAGACTCTGTGTAGATACGTCCACTCCTATATAAACATGTGGAAGTCTAGGCCATCACTATTGGAGCTCTCTGTTCTGTGGTACTTCTTATATATCTATACTAACAATTACACAGCCCGATGGCGGTATAAAATGGGGGCAGGAGGGTGTAGAGTTGAATAGCACGATGAATGCATATTTCAGATTTTTTCTTTATTTTTCTCCAACTCTTCCGGGTTTTTCTTCGGATAAAAGTATCTCCTTGTTTTCACTAGTATAATAGCGATATCTATACATTTTCTAACATATATTGGTATTGATATTCCGCAGAGGGACTTCGATGAGCTTTTTACATTTACAACCATATAAGGAGAAGATGAAGAATGACTGGGGAAAAAAGGTAAATAAAAAGAAAATAGAACGAAGGTGTATCTCGGTCATCTTCTTAAACATTCAGCTGAATGCTCTAGAAAAAAATAAGTAGGAAAGAATATTTTGTATGGAAGTAAAATTGAAATAATACTACAAATATTATCCTACAAATTTTTCATTTATTCCTCATAATCTGGAATTTAAATTAATGAGTTTGGTTTTATTTATAGACGATGGAGATTTGGGGTTTGCTTCATTGTAATAAGGAGACACTATTGCCCTTTTCACTAACCCTTGAGGAGAGCTTTTATGCATATAAAGGTATGTATATATGTCAGTGATGAGATTGAGCTGAAAGCACGACGACCTTTTCCGTGAAAATGCTAAAAGTTTGTTCGTACATACGGATACGAAAGCTGTAACGTCACTCGGCCGTCGCTCGCTAACGCAATTCTGTATATAAATGTATGCATACAGATATAGAGAGTGTATGTACGTCGTCGCCAAGTTGGTTGAGTTGGGGGGTACGATGAGAGTGGGCGAATAGGTAAAGTGGAAAGGTCACGTCCCTCTCGTATACGCTTCCACGAATATTTCAGGCATATATCTCAAGCTGAGAGAGCGCGAGCTGAAATGTTCGCGCGTCGCTGGGGCCCGACCCAATTAACCCATCGGCCTCTCATCTACGATTATACGCGGCTACTGCCTTCGCACGTGACCTCATCGCTTCTGTATATGTGTATACATTGAGACATTGTGAGTGAGAAGGAGAAATTGAGAGAGATTAGGAATTGCCTCCACTCAATTCCCATTGAAGCCCAAAAATAAAACAGTGGTTGGATACTTCTTCCTTTTTACTCTATGTTCAATTGGAGCTGTGGAATACACTGCAAGAGCTCTTATGTCTTCTCGGAGTAATGAAGAATATTACTCCAACCCTCTGTGGTGAGCGTAGAGCTGCATCATCAATAAATCACGGATGAATTTGGAAAAAAAAAGGAGAATTTATCGGAGAAAAGAATCAAATCCATTTCTCGTGGAACTAGAAGAAGGAATAGAAGTGACCAGTGTCGAAGAGATATCGTCACTCACCCTAAACTTCTAGAAGCTCTCCGTAACCCACCCCTAGACGCGGCACCATGACTCATAGACATTGAATGCTGTCGTCCCTTTACTTTCAACTACAGCAATCGCTCTACTGTTTTTCTTGTTCCTCCACTTTCATTTCTTCACCACCAACCTATGTGTATATGTATATATATATTTATTTTATCATTGCATTGCAATGCGTCCCTGAAGGCAAAAGTGAGAGATCTAATCGTCTTTCATCCATAGTGGTGTCGCGTCAGGCTTTCTCTATTACTTTGGTTTCTATACGAAAGGCTGTTGCGATTCATCGATGTCGATGATCGTTTCCGCCAGAATAGATAACGCGTTGCATTTATATATCCCCTATACAAAGCCATATCTTTTCCTGTCGCTTTTCTCAATCACCCCTGGCTCACGCTCTCGTTGCATTTTCCAATCCTCTTTCTTTTGCATCTATACCAATGGGTAAACGCCATCGATCGAGGTAGAGATTATCCAAGCCGGCAAATTGCGAGTTCCGGTCTCGTGGGTTTAATACGGATACGATGGAAATATATGGTTGGATGATGGGCATGGCAATCTGGTGAGCGGTTAGTTGATAATACGATAGGTTCAGGGGTTGTGCATATTCATATGCATAGCAGAGCAAAAAAAAATATGCAGGGTTCTTTGATTGAAAATTAATCGGGTTTGTATATTGGTTGATAATGAATAGTTAATGCTGGCCTTTTTTATCTCACAACTCTTCTGCACCACATTCGGATAGCTATATATAACCTACTATGGAAAATGGAGAGGATTATTAAGTATTTATGTGTTTAGGGAGTGAGTCAAGGTTGGAGGTGTATGATATGAACATTGACGGTGGAAAATGGGTCAATGGTTGAGGTAAACTTTTTTTCCCTCTTTTCTTTTGGTCAAGTTGGAGATTAGATAGTGCGATAAAAGTAATCAATTTTGGAGTGACTCTCTAGATATATTTTATGTGTAGTGCAGGAATATATCCATGTGAATTAATTTTGTATTAATTATTTCTGGAGTGGAATTTTTAATATTTAGTATTCCATTTTAATATGAATATTACAATTGTATTTTATGTAGGCGGTTCATGTAAGAGTGTTGATGATTCTACGCGCGAGAAAGTTTCATCGTCTTTTCAATACTTCTTCACCAACATCTCTCTCTCTCACCACGTTGTGAATATCTGGGTTACCTTGTGCTCCAGGGATGATATTTAAATTCACCCCATTTTCCACGCTCTCTTCTTCACCCTCACACTTTTATCCGAAAAAGGTAGAATAAAGAAAAAATAAATAAAGAATAAAAATATGAAACATTTAAACGATCCTAGATATTGAGTCATATTTTTTTTTTACCCTCATTTATTTTTCTTTTCCTGACAAGATTGAAAGAAAATAACAAGTTGATCTATATGACCACTCAATATAAAATCCGGTAGTTGGTTGGGGGAGAAAAAAAAAAATAAGGAAAAGTGACGGAAGGCCAAACGACCGATCGAAAGTTTGCCCCGCCTCAGTTATAGAGGTTTGCAAAGTGAGTGGTGGTGGTGGTTTTCGCTTCCTCTCACCATTCCATTTTAACACGCAACCAACAAAATTCTCTGTCTCTTTCTGTCCATTTTCCTCCCTTTCTATTCGTATTTTAGGCGCATACATCTGAAAATTGTGTGCGTCAACGCGCGCCCTCACCCATTTACTACCAAGTTGTATAATGACATCATGATTATCCGCTCGCCAACACATTTGGAGGCAACGGTCGACGATGTCCCTGTCCACTTTAACGCATCCCCCATTAAACCCCCCATCCACCCACATCCTCATAGCGTAGTATGACCCCGCGACCTCGAAACATCTTCCCTATATATCGCATATTCAAGAGAATCCCTAAGGCTTTCAAGACATTTCACCATTTTCCTTCCTACTCTTATTTTACTTTTATTTTCGTCCTCCTTCACTCTACTTCCAGCACGCTTCAATTTCTCTATTCTCAAAATCGTCTAACTGAACAATCTGAAGATGCTCTTTAAGAGACCATTACCTTTTCCCCTTGTCTTCTAATGCCCTCCGTCTCTCCACTTGAGCAATTGTCTTCGCTTTACTACACACAACACAGACTTTGTATTATTTATCTTCAATTTTTCTTTTCTGCTGTTCCTTGTCTTTCATCAGCTTATGGGTACTTCATTGTTGTAATCCATCGTCAGGCGTGTCCTTAGTCATTTTAATCTCCACTTATTTCTCCTCGTCTCGCCTGGACTTCATTCACCCTTTGTTTAATAATTACACTAATTAATTTCTGCAATATTTAATTGATTTTACGTCAGCTACTTATCGCAAATGAATTTCACATCACTGGTAAAAAAAATTTTGAAGTATGCATCACGTTGATGAATCATTTTATTTAACACTATTCACTTGATGTGTTGCTTGTATTTTTTTGTATTAAAAATGGTGACTTGAATATCAGGACAATGGAGAGAGATTAATGAAAACACCGCACAGCGAACGAAAAAATTTCTTTTGCCAAGTGTGTGAAGAGAGCAAAACGCATTCGCAGGCCAGCTGGGGCACGAGTAAGCTCTATGCCTTGGCCGCGCGTGAGTACGCTCGAACCTTTGCCTCGCGACTTTATCGAGACGATGACGCGCCTGCTCCATGGAAAACGACCAGCCCCACCACGCCCGACGTACACACATATACTACAGATACAATACTGTATGCTAGTGATGTGAAAGACTTTTTTTGTTTCTTTTTTTTATTCATTGCAGATGCGCGATAACAGGTGGGAAAAATTGTCTCCGGTAAAGTTGATGATATCGTTTCAGTGGTGAATGGTTTGCTTCTATTTGTTTGAATGCAGTCGAAGAGAAAAAAATTGATATTTCACATTAGTTGCATCAATATATATTTATACTGAATAATCCAATTCAGATGCACTCACAATTAGTGACAATAAAAGATTCGACATCAAATATTGCGTGATATTAAATATCCTGTGCCGAGAATAGAATTTTTTGATTCAATTTGTGAAAAATTCAGAGGATTTTCCTCGCAGAAATTCGATTGTAAAATTTATGGAGTTTGTTCTCCGTCTGCGCAGAATCCTGATTTGCGTTGTAATGTAGAGGAGAGATACTATAGGACGACATTAAAATATTATTCAACGGGGATATGTGGAGACATGCATATACCATATAGTCTAATCCGAAAATGTTCCCTACGATAGCCAAGTTCTTGGATTAATTATCGTTATAATATCGATTTCTTCAGTTGTGAAGCCCTTTGCTGGCATTCGTGGCAGGACATTGTTCAATATGTGAGAATATCCATGACCTCCAAATTCAACCTACGAATAATTCATATTTATGCATTAATATATATGAAAGAATAAATTCCCGCAAGTAATAATGGGAACGGTCAATAATCTTGAACGACAGACCAGTCTGTGTTTCGTGTGGATGTCGTGGCTCATAAGAATTTGCGATACTCTTCCATCGTTCTTAATCCACTTCATCATATGAAGTCTTTGTGCATCCGACGGCATGTCAATCGCTTCACCCAGCTGATAGTAAGAACACTCAATACCGAATAAATCGAATTGACAGTAACATTTTTCATCAGCGAATGTCAATAATTCTTCCTTATCTGGCAAAGTTCCTATATGAAATAAACCTCAAGTGACAATTTATCGATAATGTTTCTCTACTTCGCTTACATTCTGTAGGTTGATAATTGTATAAAAACTATAAATTTTTTATTCTATTTTCTTACTGTCAAGATGTGACATAATTGCTTTCTTGGCATTTCCACCAGCTTCACGAAATATTCTCATAATTTCAAACGGGGCTTTCGGATTCCTTCCAGGATGGAAAGATACTGGACAATTCAATTGACTTTGAACCTGCGCCGTAGCGCGTATTGCTCTCTTTTCAAAATCTATGAGATCGCATTTACATTTTAATAAAAAAGTAATAAACGAGATATTTCATCATATCTTATCTGAAATACCAGTAATAGGCCAAGAGCTCCCAACTTCTCCAATAAATCCTGCTTTCACGTCAGGATGATTTACACATCCCACGGTCAATTCTTTCAACAATAGATCGTACATTGGCTCCTCCTGGAGTTGAAGATTATTTACATTCTGCGTCGCTTCTACGTAGTGACCTGATAATTAAATTCATTAGATTAAAACCATTGATAATACCACCATTCTTGTGATATTCAAACTCATAATTCTTTCACCTGTGCCAACAATTACGTGAACACCAGTCGCTTGGCTAACTCTCTTCATCAATGGTATATTTCTTTCAATTCCATGACTGGTATTTTCAACAATTGTTTTACCACCAAATTGTTTAAACAATTTAACGTCCTTAATGACTGCTGTTTCCGTGTCTTTATCGTTGAAGTTCACATTGTAACGACTACTATAAGGATATTGTTTCACGTATCCAACATTAGTTAGGTTTATTTTTGTCGTAAAACAATTTTCAAGTAGACTCGGTGGTCGTACATAGAATTGATTGAAGTCCAATGCCAAATGTTCGTGAGTTAGAGTGCGTCCCAGTTCAGAAAGTCTCGTTGGTCCGAGAACTAGAATTCAATTATGTATTAATTCGTTTAATTTGTTTTTGAAGAGTAGTTCATTATATTTTACTTACCAGTTTCAACTGTCGTGATATCCATTTTGAATGTATCCAGGAGACTGCGTAATTTAAATGAGAGTAAAGATAAATACTCAACGTCTTATCAAATGATAACTCGTGAGGCTTAAATGAATATTGATATTATATTTGCTTTCCGTGCCAGTGTGTTGACACCAATATTATAAGCATAAAGAATTCGCGATTGAGGGGAAAGTATGTGTTATGCAATATTTACCTGATCATTCCAGTTAGTCGTTGTGGGTGTGGTAAATATATATAAATATATGTTAACATAAGTAGATTAATTATGTTGGTGAGGATGAGAAAATATACAAATAACGAGGATTATTCTATTCTTTTCATTCTATCTGTTTATTCATATTTTTTTTCAGCCAGGTTTTAACGGGCTGAGGTTGGAACTCTGGTTTATTTTGTTTTTGTATTTTTTTTGCTTTTTGTTTGATTAAATAATCTATTGATGTAGATATATATTTATATTTTTATACGCTACACTCGTGTTTCACTCATCGATCGCTCATCAAGACCCTCGCTCCACGCTTTACTTGTGATGAGAGTAATTGTATTTGTGTCATATTTATTTATCTCTCTATTTTGTTTTATTATTTTCGATTATTCTCGTTTTATTTCTTTCGGCAATTTTATAATGATGATCTGGCGCGCGATCGACGACGCGAGTCTCAATTGCACTCTCGTCTTTGCTTAATTGTTTCTTCTTTTTTAATTGTTAATTTTTAACGGCTACTTTCGAACCGCCAGGACTCACCCACCTTTCCTTTCTCACAACAGCGTCTATTTAACTGTAACGATAAAGTACTACCAATAATAATTTACATTTACACAAAGACTGATCATTTTTTCAATCCTCTTTCCAGTTTTTTTTCTTATTTCCCTTTTTCTATCACCGCACACATGTGTTGTTTGCTTTTCCACACTCAACTCAAATACACACACGCATATTCACACTCACACATACAAAATGATGGATTGATTTTTTACCCCATCGTTTTATAATTTTTCTGCATATATTTATTAAATTATGTATTAGCAGAAGAATAATTAATATATATCGGAGCCTCCAATTAAAATGAACATTAGACGAGGGAAACAAAAGAATATAGAAATACTCGAAAGACATGTAGAAAATATACAGAATACATTCATGCATACAATGCATAAGTATTATGAACGAGAAATTAATTGCGATAACAGCAAAGATTTATCGTTTTGCCAGCAAGTTTCTTTTTTTTAGTTTTTCGCAAAAATTTCTTTACGACAGAAAAAATGAAAATAACATTTCTCACCCACATAGAGATCGAAGACAGAAGCAATGCCTTTCATCATTGCTTCGTTGTTTTCTCTCTTCTACCATCTGTGAATATTCTTGTGATCGACAAATGAAAATTTAAATAATAGTCCTATGTTCAATCAATGACTCTGTTCGCTATCCATCTCTCCTTAGTACTTTGTCGGATGAATACACACAATTGCCCATTATTAAGATACACGACGTCGACGGCGCCGATGTCGCTGTTGCATTTGTTGTCGTGCGTAATAGCGACGCACGGCCGAATTAAATCGGTCCGCGAGTACACTGCTCGCGCGGCCTACCCGGAGCCTTCATAAGCTATCATCACTATCGTCAGCGTGTGCCTCCACGCTAACGGTACGCGATAGACCACTCGTTTCAGCCGGTAATTCTTGACCGCGCGCTTCGCTTTCTTGTTCTGTCGGACTATTTGGCGTTTGTTGTTCATTCGCTGATAAAAACGACAGAAAATAATTGAAGGAATTTCATTTATTATTCTTAGCCGAAAATAATGAGAAGTATCTTTCATTCAATTGCTTACCTGATTGCGCCGTAGGCGATTCGTCGTCGCCTTGACCAGGACTTAGAATTGCTTCTTTTATTTGACTGTTGACACCCTTTGGATCCAAATCCGTTGCCCAACTGAAGTACATCAAAGCGAGATGGGTATTTCCTAGTTTTTTGTGGACCTAGAATAAAACGAAAAGAATATTTCCACGCTCAGGATCATTTCGTAAGATTTTATATATCTTATAACATACCTTTCCTATCGAATAGTAGACTAGAGATTCTTTGGGTGCAATATTTTTGAGCTCTTCAAATTCTCTGAGCGCCTCAGCATGACGCCCAATCGAGAAATTAATACTCGCTCGATGGAATTTGCACTGAATATTGTCAGATGCATTGGCAATTGCTGCGTTGAGAGTACGTAACGCTAAATCAGTTTTTTTCAATGCATGTTGTACAACGCCAATGTGACACATAATCGCTGAATGATAAGGATTGATTTCCAGTGCGCGTTTGAAATTTAGTTCAGCGAGGTTATATTGTTCTTGCTTTGAAAATATTGTACCAAGTCCAAACCACGCGTTATAATGTCTTGAATCAAGTCTAATAGCATTTCTATAGGCAGTTATAGCTTTATCCAACTCCTCAGTGAGGACATATTCGTGTCCAAGCAATGTATATGCATATGGAAATGTTGGATCAACTTGTATCGCGCGTTGGAAGAATTTGATAGCAGTCTCATGCTCAGTTTGGGCTGAAAATAGATTACCAGTTGTGCACCAAGCAGCTGGTGAATTGCGGTCTTCCGCCACTAATTCTTGTGCTAATGTTGATAATTGCACTTCAGAATGCAGATGCCACAATACTGTACTATAAATTTCCATCAAATCCAATCGCTGTGGTTCAAGTTGTCGCACTTCAGCAAAAAAGCTAGCAGCTTTTTTATAATCATTCATTTCGTAGTGTGCACGCGCTAGCATTGACAATACCCAACCCGTATTGTAATGATGTTTTGGTAATACACTGAGAATTTCCACTGCTTGTGAACAATTGAATTGACTCAAATGTTGATAAGCTACACCAAGTTCACGTAGAAGAGACATCAAACCTTCGGCGCATTGTTTTTGCACTAGCACTGCACAGTGTGTAGCGTTACTTTGATTTAATGCATTTGTCGTTGCCACCATTTTTTCCGATGTAATTGTTTCATTCTTCTCCTTTTCATTTCTATTACGTTCATTCAATTCGTTGAATGTTGCTTTATTTAAATTAGTCTTTGATAAACGTGCTTTGGTCTTGCGCGATGGCGATTTTGGTGTTGCAAATTTATTCCTATTGGGCGATTTGTTATTTTCTTTTACTGAATAACTGTGACTGAATAATCGTGATGAACGTCGTACGTTCGGACCTTGGAGTGTTGGCGGCGCTGGGGTTGGTGTTGTTGGGGTAACGGTTACAATATTTGCGGTATTACTTGTATTTCCCGATTGTGAAAAAACCGGTTTTCCCTGTTGCAGTGGAGTTTCCTTTCTTGACATTAATTGCTATTAAGAAACAGAAAAAGCGAGAAATACCTCAATGAAACATTTTCATGTTTAATTCAATCGCATTCCTTCATTCTAAGTTTATGAAGTGCAATGACAAATAGATGAATAATAGAGAAAAAACTTACGCCAACGTGTGCACGCAGACTGCTAACACGTTTCGCTAAGCTCTTTTGATCATTAGCCTCTGTCAATGTCACGTGCGATGGTAGAACTGTTGGCTCTGGCGTGTTACTATCCAATGGAAGAATCCCGAAACTTGGTGTCAAAGGACTCAATGAATTACTGAACATACTTCGATATCGAGGTGGTTTGCCACGAGGTGATATCGTCAATGGATTTGTGTAATAAATCGATTGAGCTTGAGGACTGTCATCTATTGAAGATAATAATCGTACACCCGATGTAATACCACCATTTACAAAAACGTTCTGCGTTGGAGTTCTAGAAGTGGAAGCAAACGGGAGTAACATTGAGAAGCGGTCAAAAAAACTGGTATCAATCAACAATGAATACTATCTCTTCAATGTGATTGTTTTTCTTGTATGAGTATACTTACGTATTGTTGGCGTTTGGTGTTGTTGGATTGTTATTACTAGTGTTGAGAATAATATCGGGCTCAGCGATATAATTGAGTTGGTTTGTGCCATGGCACATTGCGAAATTATCAATTTTATCCAATTGAAATATTTTCGTTGGATCAATTTTTTCACCAACATTACAAAGCTCTTCGAATGAATGCCACAAGAATGGATTCATTTTCAATGCGAGTTTGTGTGCTTCATTTGCTTTTGATGTTCTCGTCATTTTATGATAAATTTTCGCAATTATTTGTAATGAAAAACACGCTTGATCATCAAATTGCGTAACAATATCTTCAAAATTTTTCAATTGCTTATAATAACCACCGACAATAGCTGCCTCAGCTTCCGCATATTTCTCGAGATCGTAGCAACATTTGGCCAATAAAAATCGACATTGTGAAGAGCTCGGTGACTTTTTCGATAGTAATCCATGAGCTTGTCTCACTCTACCAGCACGATAGTAGCATGTTGCAAGGAGAAACAATGTGTCCTCTGTGTCAACTGAAAAGTCAATCACAACAATTACCAAAACAAATCTCATGATGAAATAAAATCACAAAATAACACAAATCTCGTCATTTACCTTCGGCAAACAGTCTCTCAGCCAAGAATATAGCGTCAGGATAAGCATAATGATTGAGACAATGCCATATGGCAGCCTGTAAAAAAAACCAGAAAACAACTCAATAATCATTCACACCAAAGACACCTAATCAATATCAAAACTCAACCATTCTTGGTCAATAACTCAGTCCTATTCCATCTGATACATCCATAAAGGAAAATCAGTAGATAAAAATAGAATTCATATATTCCTTTTGGTATATTTATAGTCCATCACTCATTGAATACAACCAGAGCACCATCAATTGGTGTTTTAGGATTTCTAATACCTACACCAACCAATTGATTTGCATCACTGTAAGAACTATTGGGCGACTTCAATTCATGCCCAATGCATTGAAAGAAAGCATCACGACATAATTATGTTTGATTATGATCCTAGATAAATGATATGAAAAAAATAATAGAAATATCGATGACTTATACTGTCAATATTGGCAAGTGTAGATGCGCAGACCATTGCATACACACGCTGTGTCTCTGCACTTGATTTCACATTCTCTCATCATCTCTCTCGCACTCATGTACACATTTGATAGTTCTTGTCTCTACTTCACCGTTCGCTACTTCATCGATCCGTCGATACAATTTCTTACCTGCACTGGTTCTTGGACAATCATTATCATTTAATTAATTAACACTAGAATAAATTAAATTTCAAATGTAGATAAAATGCAGTGGAATATTTCTGATACAATGAGGAAAAAACGATAAAATACAGGATAACCGAACGATTCATTGAAACAATTTTATCCGAGAGTCCATCTTTACTCTGTTCTTTTGAAGTGAACAACTGACTTGTAATCAGGTTAGCCAGTGTCGTTTCGAATGGCTTTGAAGTCCCTGCCAATTTGGGTAGATATTTTCTAGGGAATTTGTGCTGTGGTTCTGTGTTATCGACCGCGTATGGTAATGAAGATTGCAGAGGGATTTGGGTTTGAAAGGCTGTGTTCTACTACATATCCTATATTACTTTGTCGTTTTTTTTATTGATAGGAATGCGAATATTTGAGTGAATAAATCAACGAAAGAGGATGATTATTTATTTATTTTATTGGCAGGTAATACCGTACAATTAATCATTTTCACTTCTATCTTTTTGTCAATTGACAATTGCATTAAACAAAAATAATACAAAGGAAAAAGAGAAGAAAAAAAAATCAATAAATGTCAATAATAAAAACGTAAAACATTCCTGAATATCTGATGAGGTAAAATCATTCTGTCCTGCAGAAAAATTAAAAGTATTGACTGTGAGAGAATGTTGAATAATTGATAGAAAATGGATCAATAGTGCATTAAAATCTCACCACTATTAAAAATTTGCGATACATTCCCATAATTATTTCCTATTACTCATGAAATTTTCATCAAAGATATAAAACTATAAAAAAAAATATATGATAACAATGTTTAGAAGTTAAAATTGAGCACATAAATGATCTGTTCCACATTTTTCGCGGAATTTCTAAAGAATTCTATCTAAATTCTCCCTTGTCTTCCAAACCTTATTCAGCGTTGCTTCTTGATCTTTATATCAAAAGACTATTCTTATCGTGAATTGACATAATATTTAGTTCGCATTATCCAGTTGTTTCATTCTGAGAGTGAGGCGCATGAGCATCTCCATCAGGATTATTCTTTTCACGAATTCTCGAGCTTGCCTGACCTGAAACATCAGAACACTCAAATGAATTATAGAAGAAATTGATACGTTGACGAATCATTTCACTTCTGATATCTCTGACCTTGTCCAAGATTTTTAGTTTTGCTTGCGAATGAATATTCTCTTGCATTACTTAGGCCTGAAATGACACAAGCACAAAAAGCACTTCTATTCAAGTTCATTGGTGATGCATCGTACCATTCATTCGTATCAGGATCATAGCACTCGACATGAGCAATAGTAGTGCCTGGGAATGAGAAACAAATAAAACTTACTCCTATTAAAAAATTAATAAGATGAAACACCGTAAGAGGAAAAGAAATAAAAACAAACCATCAAAGCCACCGATGACAAAAATCATGTTGTCTAAAACAACAGAAGTAAAATTGCTTCTCTTTCGAAACATTTGAGTAACTTCTTGCCACTCTTCTGATTGGCTTGGGTTGTACCGTTCCACTGGGATCAAAATATTTTATTAATACAACCCATAGACGAGCGAGCGAGCACGGGTGTAGGGCATAATTTAAACACACCAGACCAAACTCCCAGACATGTTTTTACCAGAAAATAAATAAAATAAAACTGTCTAGGCTTTGTATGTGTATGTTTGAATATTTCAGACGAAAGTTTCCATGACCCTCTCACCTGATGTGAGTCTCTGAAGACCATCGTATCCGCCCAATGCATATAGACAGCCTTGAAATGCGACGACTGAAACGCCAGTTCTTGGTTTTATCATTGAAGGTATGTAACTCCATTGATTTGTTTCGACATCGAAAACTTCGGCAGAGCAATAAATATCTACGCCATTAAATCCACCAACAATATAAATTTTATTATTCAGAGTAGCAGCACAAGCATCGGATCTTTGTCGATGCATTGGGGCAATCATTTCCCATTGATTGCGTTCAGGTTCATAACGTTCAGCTGATGACAATCTTGTACGTCCATTAGCTCCACCAAGTGCATAGATCTTTCCACCATGAATGCAAACACTGACATAACATCGTGCATGATACATACATGCTCTTTCATACCATTCTTTGGTAATTGGATTGAAACAACGGACAGTATTGAAGTTTTCATTGCCATTGAATCCACCAATGACGTAAATAAGATTGTTGAGAGTACAAACACCATGATAAGCGCGTGGTGTCACATCAGTATCGACTGATAGAAACCAACGATCAGCTCTGGTATCATAAGTCTCGACAAAATTCGTTGGCGATCCACCGCTCCATCCTCCAATTGCAAATAGAATTTCACAAGGAATTCTTGGTTGTGAAGAAGCTTCCAATTGTGTGCCTGATGGTTGCACGATTTGTTTGCATTCCTTCATATGGGGAAGTTGGATTCGTTAAAGAATAATCGAAAACTGGAAGAAATAAAAACTAAAGATTCTCATACCTGACTTTCTTTGATGAACTTCCATGTGAGAACATTTGTCACAATGTATCTGAAATTAATTAAACCAAATCGGACACATTCAAGTAATTTCGGAAGATATTGCTTTCGTTGATTAATAGCGTTGTCCGCATCAAGATGATTATCATCATCACCATCTTTTTTTGCTTCTACCCAAGTTTTGATTGCTTCAAATACAATTTCTTCATTTCGTACATTCAACTCGTCGTCATGGAGAATCTCGTACAGTTCATTGCAAGTAAGTTCTTTAAATTCTTCGCTATTTTGCAATATCTTCCTGAAATTGTGGCGGATGTATTTGCGACCTTTTGCTTCAAGATCATGACAAAAATAATGACGTGCAAATTTATATATTCCTAGACAATTTTCTGTACGTAATTCTTGTAATAAAAATTGACAGCATAATTGGACAACACCAAGAACTTCGAATCGATCAGCAAGTGGTAATAATTGTTCGACATTGTCGACAGTGACTTTGCATGTACCAGTGTAGGCATAATCCAAGATTAATGAGAATATTTCACCTGGTACATGATTGATGGATACCTCAGTTGTGTCGTCAGTGTTGCCCCGAAGGCTATTGATAAAAAGTACAAGAAAATAGGGACTGACTGCTGATAGTATTGCACGATGAATTGGAAAACGTACACCGCCAGCACATTTAATAGTTCCATCACAGAAATGGCAATTAGCTCTGGAATGAAAAAGTATGAATAACTTTTTGTTCTTTCGGCGAAGTAAAATTCGAAACTGAGTATTTGATAATTCTTTTTTCGTTTGGCTTTTTATAGATACCTTAGTTCAGACCAAATTGCTGGGAATTCAACGAGGGTGTGATCAGCTGGGAGACAAACGCATTTCTTTGTTCTTGCTCCTCGCTTACGCTTAAATTCTTGCCTGATGATATCTGGACTGTAGCCAAACATTTCACGTTGGACAACTGGTTATGAGACAAAGCCTTTCTCACCGCTTTGGTATTTTCTCTTATTTGTTTATTTCAGTCTTGTGTTATCAGCTTCCTTATTTCTATTGTGTATTTGATCGACTGAAATGTCTCGGTAGAATGACACTTATATCACACACCTTCGATTTTATATCATTGAACGTCGGACCCCTCGATCCGACATCAACGTCGAATATTTAGAGCCCTTGGCCATGACAGGCACATCTCGAATTGTGTATTATGCGGCATGAAATGATTGGGGACAAGTGACAATCACAAATCGCTCCAATGAATTGTTCGAATTTTCAGTCTTTTTTTTGCGGTTCTTTGATACTGATGAAGGATTATTTTCCAAACTGTTAATCAGTCTGTCTGCTATTATCACAAAAACTAATGAATGGAAGAATTTCTGTATAAGTTGAAGTGGAATGAAGAAGTCAATTTTATATGGGTTTGGTTTCTCTTCTCTTTATAGCTTCCAAATACGTACTAATCTATGCATTGTATAAATCGGACTGGATTAATCTGTGGAAGATGCAGCTTAAGTTATTAGATGTTGGAGAAGAGAAAATGGTTCCAACAATGAACACATTGTGTACTCAGTTTTAAAAGGAATATGATTTTTGATGAGTCTCTCAATCGGAAGAGGTTTGTTTTCATTCATTTTATTTATGAAATTCATGCTGTTCATAATTCACAAGTCAATTATGAACATAAATAATTGGAATCTTGCATGACGATAATGTCCAAAGCAATTACAATTTAAAT
Organism: Meteorus cinctellus; assembly: GCA_030523045.1. Taxonomy (NCBI): domain Eukaryota; kingdom Metazoa; phylum Arthropoda; class Insecta; order Hymenoptera; family Braconidae; genus Meteorus; species Meteorus cinctellus. The sequence goes on from JAPYZF010000070.1 coordinate 238,372, forward strand.
TTATGCTGTTCATATTTTGATGATAATATTGATGAGGAAACGAAATAACTTTTCGTTCTGACATGATAGATTAGAATGACAACTAATATTCTGTGGCTTGACTGGTTTAATGATAATTATCTATATGCATACAGGATTATCTATCAACAAATGCGAGCGAACGAAATTACATACAATAAGATATAATAGTTTATCATCAAAAGTAAACGAATGCAATTATACATAATTCCATATAATTATGTGTGTTTACATTGGGCCATTGATTATGTATAATTGTATATTTAATATGTCATGAATATCTATATACAATTATGAACGGAAATTTTACGTGGATTATTAGTAGCACGTTGATGAACTAATTTCCAACGAGGTATATAAATCTGAAATCAATGTATTTCGGTAATATTGCGAAGCAATATAAGTTATAACAACGTTGGATGAAGATTTTCAATAAAATTCATATCGGAATGAGTAGCCTTTTGTGGTTGGTAATAGGGGTGCTCACCTCAGTTGAGGGTGCTGAAATTGAGAACGCTCGTGCAATAGTCACGGGCGCGGCAAATGGGATCGGTTATGCTTGTGCTTATGACTTGCTGCGTAAAGGAGCTCAAGTAGGTTCAAATTTCAGACAATAATTCTGTTTATAATCGATACATTATAAATTTTATGCTAATAATATAGGCTGTGGCGATTCTTGATATTGATGTGGTCAATGGCACTATGGCAATGGAGAAATTTAATAGCGAATTTGGCGAGAATCGTGCTCTTTTCTTCGCAACGGATGTCTCGGATTTTGACCAATTTAAAAGTATCTTTGAACAATAATTCCCTCTTACATTTTTATGTCGCAGTGAGAAATACCAAATTTGTAACATTTTAGTGAATTTTCTGGAGGCTGTACAATCTCTTGGTGGTTTGGATATTATGATTAATGACGCTGGGATCATGGATGATACCAAGTGGAGTCACATGATTGATGTTAACATTGTGAGTATTCTTGATCGAATTGTTCAGTTGAAACTCATTTTTTTGTGAAATTATTCATCTATCTCTTATTTTATTTCAGAAAGGCGAAGTTCACGGAACTTTGATGTCTCTTGAAGTGATGGGTAAACACAAAGGTGGTAAAGGTGGAACTGTTGTCAATATTGCATCAACAGCTTCTTTCATTCCTTTTCGATATGTCCCTATCTACGGTGCAACTAAACATGCTATACACGGATTTTCCGACAACATCGCTGTAATTACAAACATGATGGCATTTTCAATTTATATTTCAGGGATGTCAATGTGTTATTGATTACTCTGATTTGATTTCTTTCTCCAGTTGAGTTATAACGTGACTGGGGTAGCTGTAAAAACGATGTGCCCTGGTGCAACTGATACAATTCTGCACACAAGTAAAGCTCATCGATTTTTAGAATTTATTAATTATGATGAAGCTATAAAATTTCTTGCGGATTTCCCCCTACAGGAGTGAGTTTCATGTTCTCTTGTGGCGTTTTTTGATGGAGAAATAAACTCATAATTCTTCTGGTCATTACAGGTCTTCGGCTGTGTCTAAAGAAGTTATGCGACTCATCGAGGAGGCACCAAATGGTGCGATTTGGGTAGTTGAGCCAACTGAACCAGTTTTATCTCTGGATATTCCAGATTATAGGGAATGGGGGACGTCAGTTTGAATGGTTTGAAAATGAGAGTTTTCACAGGGATGCGACTACTGTATACTCCTGAGCATTCGATATTGTATGAAGTTGTGATCGATGTTTAAATGAAATATTCCCGATGACAATTCATCTCACAATGCCCTTTTATTTCGCCCTTTGAAGAGATTCGGGTTTGACCATACACTGGATGATCATTATATGTGGTCATGTGCGAACAAAATTGCAGTGCAATATGGATAAGCTACATAAGCTTTTTTTTCTTTTTTCCCTCTGTCGATTACTTTTGTAGCTCAAAGTGAGGATGGACATTTGATATTCCCATCGTCATTTTAATTCTGTTTTGCAGTGAAATTTGCAACGAGTCTTTTCATTTTGCGGTTAAGATGGTTTTCACCGGCCGTGATATATATGCTGAACAGGAAAAAAATAAACTGTTAAAAAAATAGCTGTGAAGACGATCTGTCCCGGTGCCACAAAATCACATATGACGATTAGTAGAGCTCATCGGTTTTTAGACTCCATAGATTATGATGAAGCTATGAAAACTCTCGAAAGTGTACCGATGCAGGAGTGAGTATTTGATTCTTTCTTAAAAAAATTAGTCAAGTGAATTAATCTATTGTCCCCCAATTATTACAGTCCTGAAAGAGTGTCTCAAGCAATCATGCAACTGATCGAAGAGGCTCCCAATGGTGCAATTTGGGTATATGGCATGTTCGAAAATATTTTTTCGTCGGATACTGTATGTGATAATGATTAGGGGCCAAAAATAAATTTCCTGATTGTTGATAATTCATCAGACATCGCTTCTCGCTTTCCCAACTGCGTATCAAAATTGATGAAAATAAGCATTGAGGTGCCCAAGAATTCATATTCTTTTTTTTCCACTCCTATTTCGACAATTAAAACCATATATTACATAGATAGAGAAAAATTCGCAATTATATATATTAAAACCGTCACTTAGATATAATAACATGTGGAAATGAGTAATTGTATATAATCATATGTAAGTGTTTGTGATTATCCATAATTATGAGGATGTATGCTTTTAAGCCAATGTGAATGCATATATCTATTGCGGCTTGGTTTGGTAGGTATCATTGCAGTGCAATACTTCTCATAACACCATTCTTTGAAGATCCCCATTTTCAGCTCCTAACTTTAGCATTCATCTGGCTTTGAGTTTGCATCAAAATGGATAGCTTCTTCTTATGGTCGTTAATGGGAACTTTCATCTCTGTTAGGAGTGCTGAAATTCAAAATGCTCGCGTGATAATCACGGGTGGCGCAAATGGTATCGGTTATGCTTGTGCTTATGACTTGCTGCGTAAAGGAGCTCAAGTGCGTACAAATATCAAACAATAATTCTGTATATAATCGATATATTATAAGATTTGATCCAATAATATAGGCGGTAGCGATCTTCGATATTGATGTGGTAAATGGCACTAGGGCCACACAGACACTCATTGACCAATTTGGCGAGAATCGTGCTCTATTCTTCGCAACAGACGTGTCTGATCCATCTTCATTTGAAAGTACGTCTAGAACATATTCAGTCTTATATTTTTATATTACAGTGGGAAATATATTTTATATGGCATATTTTAGTGGATTTCCAGACGGCTGTACAAAGTTTTGGTGGTTTGGACATCATGATAAATAATGCCGCAATGGTGAATGAAACCGAATATGGACGAATGATTGATACAAATAATGTGAATACTCCTCATCCAATTGTTCAGTTATAACTTGGTTACATAGAATGATTTATCGGTTCAACAGTTTGTTTTAGAAAGCGGTTGTTCAGGGGACTCTGATGTCTTTCGACGTGATGGGAAAACATAAAGGTGGTGCAGGTGGAACGGTTGTTAATATGGGATCCATTGGCTCCCTCATGCCTGTCAAAGTTGTGCCTATCTATTCTGATACAAAACACGCCTTACTCGGTTTCTCCATGAGCGTGGCCGTAGGCATATCCATGATTGCTTGTTCAATTTCTATTATCCGCGTTGACAATTTGATAATGATTACTCCTGATTGATTTCTAGCTAAGTTATAACACGACTGGAGTAGCTATTAAAACGATGTGTCCTGGCCACACGAATGCATCTTTGCAAACAACCAAAGCTCATCGGTATCTAGACTTTATTGATTATGATGAAGGTGTGAAATTTTTCGCAGATCAGGATCTACTACAGTAAGTTTTGTATTCCCTTGAGATATTATTCGATGGAGGAATATATTCACTTTTTTTTCGGTTACTACAGGCCTAGTGATGTGTCTAAAGAAGTCATGCGACTCATTGAAGAGGCCCCAAATGGTGCAATCTGGGTGGTGGAAAAAGATGAACCAACTATGTCTCTTAATATTCCAAATTATAAGGAATGGGGAACGCCAGTTTGAAAAGTTCGCCCACGGAAGAACTCTTAGAGGAAGATGCTTAGAGGCATGAATGAAATTTCGCTCCCTGCTGTATGAAATATCATTTCATATCAGATATAGTATGATATGGCGATTAAAGGCTAAAAATTGACTAATCGAGGACTATCAATTCTCTTCACATTATTTTCAATCCTTCTCACTAAGTATCAGGCGATTGTGTTGCCGCGTTTGAATGTTGGTTCCACATTCTGGTTTATCATGTGGCAGACTGGTTTTGCATACATTTGATTTGCGAATGAGGAGATAATTCTTTTAAGTACGCAAGATGCAGACACTTGTAATTAGCATTAATATCATTATATGTCAATATGATTACTCATTGATCAATCATGTAAGACATTAGTGATAACATCGCTAATTGGAAGTTTTTATCTCCAACTCCTCGAGTTTAGTCTTTATCTGTCGTTTAAGTGCGCATCGAAATGAGTAGCTCCTTCCTGTGGCTGTTAATAGGTTCTTTCACCTTAATTAGGGGTATTGAAATTCGGGATGCCCGTGCGATTGTCACAGGTGCCGCGAATGGAATCGGTTATGTTTATGCTTATGACTTGCTTTGTAAAGGAGTTCGAGTAAGTACAGATATTAAACAATAAATCTGTGTATATTCGGTCTGTCATAAGTTTTGTTTTAATTATATAGGCAGTGGCGATCCTTGATATTGATGTGGTAAATGGCACTATGACAACACAGAGATTCATGGACCAATTTGGAGAGGATCGTGTTTTCTTCTTTCCAACGGACGTTTCGGATCCCTTTCAATTCGAAAGTATGTTTCAAAGAAGTTTCATCCACATATTATCGTATTACAATGCAAGAAATTAAATGTGAAATAATTTAGTGAATTTTATGATGGCTGTACAATGTCTTGGTGGTTTGGATATCCTGATCAATAATGCTGGAATAGCAGATGATACCATATGGAGACAGGAGATTGATACAAACATTGTTAGTACTTTCCGCATATATCTGTTCTTTTGTTACGCATTCCCATAAATTCGTTCATCTATGTATCGATTTATTCCAGAAAGGAGTTGTTCAGGGAACTTTGATGTCAATTGACGTGATGGGTAAGCACAAAGGTGGCAAAGGTGGAACTGTTGTCAATATTTTTCGCTCCTAGTAAATTTTTCGCGCCTAGTAAATTTTTCGTGGTTTATGATGCGACCAAACATGCCATACTCGGTTTCTCAAGGAGCATCGCTGTAATTACATACATAATGCTATTTGAATTTCATTATGAATGTTAGCGCCGTGATATTAATTACTTGAATTTATTATTACTTCCAGCTGAGTTATAACGTAACTGGCGTAGCTGTGAAGACGATGTGTCCTGGTGTCACGGATACACGTATGGCGCGAAGCAGAGCTCATCGGTTTTTAGATATTATTGATTACGATGAAGCTGTCGGACTTTTAGAAACCATAGTTCTACAAAAGTGAGTCATTTATTCTTCTTTGATATTTTCCGATGAAAATATCGATTCATTCCTGTTGATTACAGGCCTGAAGCTGTGTCTAAAGAGGTCATGAGGCTCATTGAAGAAGCCCCAAATGGTGCAATTTGGGTAGTTGAGCCAAATGAATCAACTATATCTTTGGATGTTCCGAGTTACAGGGAATGGGGGACGCCGGTTTGAAGGGTTTGCAGATGGAAGAACCTTTGTGGATGCTTGGAAGTGCTGGTTAGCCGGAATGAAATGTTGTTTTATATGGTATAAAATGTTTCTGCATCTTAGATACTATAAAAGATGGTGATTGAATACTAAAAATAAACTTGCCGATGATTGAAAATTCACCTCACATTCTTTTCAACTCTGCTCATTCAGCTTCGCGATTCGGTTGTGAGATTTAGAGATATATAATTACCATATTGGTAAATAACAAAAATTACGGAAGAATTATTATTATTGATGTACGTGACGGTATTAAAAATAATTCTCAGAGATATTAATACAAGAGATACGGCCACCTCACGTTGATAACATTAACATTTTGATATGTCAGTATGATTGATTATCGATTTGTTATTGATCGAATCGCCAACGAGGTTTATAAACCTGCTGTCGAAGAATTTCAATCTCAATGCATTACAACCTTAGTCATAAGATCGTTGGCTCAGAGTTTTCATCTTCAGCCCCTGAGTTTAGTATTTATTTGGCGTCCAAGTTTGCATTGAAATGGGTGGGATTCTCTTGTGGTTGTTGTTAGGGTCTTTTACCTTAGTTAAAGGTACGCAAATCGAGAATGCTCGTGCGATTGTCACTGGAGGCGCTAATGGTATCGGATTTCGTTGTGCTCATGATCTACTTCGTAGAGGAGCGTATGTGGGTACCGCAGTCAAATAATTATGTTTACAATTGATATTTATAATTTTGGTTTCAATAATATAGGCAGTGGCGATCCTTGATTTTGATGTGATAAATGGGACTATGGCTACACAGAGACTTGTTGACGAATTTGGCGAGGATCGTGTTCTCTTCTTCCCAACCGACGTTACTGATTGGTATCAATTTACAAGTGAGTCTGAAAAATATACCTTCTATACTTTTTAAGTTACAGTGATTAACATTATATTCAAAACATTGTAGCGGATTTTTGGAACGCTGTACAATATCTCGGTGGTTTGGACATTATGATCAATGATGCTGGAATTTTGTATGATTCCAGATGGAATCGGGAGATTGATACAAACATTGTGAGCACTCCGCATGTATTTGTTCTGTAATTATTAATTCCCGAAAAAATATTCATTCATCAATCAATTTATTTCAGAAAGGGGTCATTCAGGGGACTTTGATGTCATTCGACGCAATGGGAAAACATAAAGGTGGTGCAGGTGGAACGGTTGTTAATATGGGATCTATTGGTTCTTTCATTGTTGGTAGAACTACTCCAATCTATATTACAACTAAATATGCTGTACTCGGTTTCTCCAGGAGCATTTCTGTAGTTACATATATGATCCCATTTTTTATTCCAGTGACATTTCAATGTGATGCTGATTTAATTTATCTTTCTAGCTAAATTACAACATAACTGGAGTAGCTGTGAAGACGATGTGTCCTGGTGGAACGAATACACTTTTAATGACCAGTAAAGCTCCTCGGTTTTTAGATTTTATAGATTACCGTGACGGTATAGAATTTCTGGAGAGTTTCTCGCTACAAGAGTAAGTTCCCCACTTTCATGTGAAATTCTTTTGAATGAAAAATCTATTAATAATTTCTCCGATTATTGCAGCCCTGATATTGTAGCTGAAGAAATTATGCGACTTATCGAGGATGCCCCAAATGGTGCAATCTGGGTAGTCGACACACCCTATCCAACTATATCTATAAATATTCCTAATTACAGGGAATGGGGAACGCCAGTTTAAATAGTTGGCAAATAAAAGAATCCACAAATAAAATGTGGTTTTCTATGCCATAAAATAATCCATCATACCAGATATTGTATGAGATAGTGATAAGAGTCCGAAAATAAGCTTTCCGATTCTCGGTAATTTATCTTACATTGCTTTTCATTTTGCTCACAGAGTTTCGCGATTGGTTCGCGGCGACTGGAGTATTCATGCATTTTTAATAAAGATATATATGGTTGTGAGAGTGTCAACACAAAAAATGTTGTGTAATCATTGAATATCATTATGGTGATAAGCATAATCTCGGTTCATTCAAGAGGTGCAAATAGGTTTATTAACCCTGATTCTGCTAATTCAACAACACAAATCATCAATCAATCGATATCTCCACCAGTCACATCGAATTTTATTAATAATTTTTGCATCATAAACATCACCTTAATCGAGTTCAGTTGCGTTTAGCTCATATAAAAACCAACGAACACACCTCCGCCATGAGGAATCGATATTTGCAAACAGCCTACCCATGAATAGGGTGAAAGAGGAGGAGGAAGAGGAAGGTGTAAGCGGAGAGTTTGATATTACTCCATAGTTTCCCCTCTAGTCTCTCCACTTCCTGCAATGCAATATCCACCCTGTGCGCCGTCGCAACGCCGGCCACACCTCGCGACCGACGGTCTTAAACCGCGTGTGATAAAACGGTGCGCACACGCACACACAGAAGTCAACCCCCACGAAACACAGAGAGTCCTTCCGCTCCATTCCCTCTATCCCAATGTCTCTCCGTTTGTTTGACGCGCTTACTTCCCCTTTAAACACATATATTCAACATTTGTATCAGTGAGAGTGTGTGTATTTGGGCGCCGAGGCGAAGGTCGATTTCACTTTCATTCGGAGTAGTCTGGCACTATAACGGTTGTGACTACGCGATTCTGCGGGGGAGAAGAACACGCGCCTCTTCTTGTACGAGAATAGTGAAGGGAAAGTGACAGAAGAGAGAAAAAATTGTAAAGAACGTATAATATAACAGTGTAGATAATTGTTGTAAGTGTTGTCAGAAGTTATTTACAGTTTTATCAATTTTTTCTTTTATGTCATTGCTATTTGTATTTATTTCCAGATATCGAATTGTTATATCAAGAAAGTCTGAGAATAAATAATATGGAGGTAAAGGGCCGTGTAGCCCTGGTGACTGGAGCATCGTCCGGCATTGGCAGAACTTATGTTGAAGAATTACTCAATCAAGGAGCAAAGGTAATCGTACTTTATATCAAGGTCAATATCAAGGACGTGACATCAAGAAGAGAAGTTTTACTTCTTTTCACATCTGGATATATTTGGACGTATTTATTGGTGAATGGTTTGAGGTGACCCTGAAATGATGGGGGATATATAATAGTCGCGCACAAGGTTCAGACAAGAACGGAAATAGAATATTTATTTTTAGATTCCTTTGTGAAAGTTTCATTCTTTTAAATGCGGATTTCTTTCACTGCGTTTATATAAATATTTGTGGGTTATTTCATTCAAGGTCTCGATTTGCGATATCAATGCTGAGGAGGGCGAAAAATTGGCGAGTGGATTAGCATCAAGACATGGAAAAGATCGTGTCATATTTTGCCAGTGTGATGTCACTGATTATCCACAATTTGAAGGTAATTTAATGAATCAAGAAAAGAAAAGTTTTTCGTATAAACAGAAGTTCTCTATATTTTTCATTGATTCTCTCTTCATTTTATCAGAGTCTTTCAGAACAACCATTTCAACATTTGGCCACATTGATATAGTTATCAATAATGCGGGGATTATGAATGACCGATTTTGGGAGCTTGAGGTCGACATTAATCTTGTGAGTGAATACAATTTTTCGTTTAATCTTCTTCAAATATATTGAATATAATAAAAATATGAACACTGATCTTTTTTATTCAAACAGAATGGTGTCATTCGCGGTACGCTGTTGGCCCAACGTTATTTAGGAATAGACAAAGGTGGCCGTGGTGGTATTGTAATAAATACTGGTAGCAATGTTAGCGTAAATCCATACGTGAGTGTACCAATTTATTCAGCGACTAAAGCAGCAATTGTAAGCCTTACTCGAGCATTCGGTGACAAATATCATGTGGATTTGACTGGTGTAAGTGTTATGGCACTTTGTCCGAGCGCAACGGATAGTAATCTTGTTCGGGACATTGGAAAACAATTGCTTTCACCAAGATATGAGGATGCATGGCGTCGTGATACTGCATCGAGTGTACCTCAAAAGTAAGATAACAGTTTGGAACGTCTACTTTTACATTCAAGTAAATAATAATTAAATTGTCTATTATCATTCCAGAGCTGAACATGTTGGTAAAGCGTTAATTCATATATTGAGCACTGGTAAAAGTGGTAGTGTTTGGTTAGTGGAAAATGGTCAGCCCGTACGTGAACTCATTTTTCCAAAACACTAAATGCAAAATAGTGAAGTGAAATAAAAGGAGAAACACAGAAAAATTAAGAACCATTGGGTGACCAACCTTTGGGAGACATTCCTTGCTTTACCTGCTATGAAATCTCAAGCCGTACCAAATATATCATTTTTTATACTATAAATATAAATATATATATATATATATATATTCAGAATACTTGCATAGCATACCCATCACAAAGAACGAAATATTCATGAACATTTAGAGAGGAGTGTGAAATTGCACAATTTTGATATTTGTGATTTTTCAAGTGATTTCGTATATATATTTACTAGTGTAGAAACTAAAGGAGAAGTGAGAAGTTATTTGCTACGCCTAAGATGTGAGAAAAAACGTACATAATTCATATCCGAAAGTCCGCCCAAAGGGATTCCCATATACCTGCTCATTGATTTCTTTATACAAATATCAAAAGCGATATTTGCATTACATATATAAATATTGATATATGTGTATATAATGGTTGGTATAGATAACAGGTAGGGTCATTTTCAATGACTGATTTTATTATCATGGAATATGTTGACTGTAGGAGAATATGTTTTAGATAAAGTTTTAAGTATTGGAATATCCCAGGCCAACGAAATTCAATGTCCGCTCGTAAGTGCTTTGAAGTATCAATGGAAGAATGTCTTTTGTAAAAAAACATTCCAAAATAATGTTCAATTATTAATGATTGAATATTCGGAATGGGAATGATATGTGTCATCAAAATTCTGAATTACATTTAGATTAAAATTGTTATTACTGCAATATTTTTCGAAATAGCTGTCAAGAGTTATCTCGAAAATAAATATCAACACCTATGGACAGAGGGGCAAATATAAACATTGACATTGGACTGAATGGAAAAAGACGAAGGAATCTTAGAATAATTTGGAATGTCACACTATAAATTCTGATTTTATAATCCCACATCATTTGAAATGACCCATCCAGAATTTATATGAACTCACTAATAATATCTATATTATTATCTAGTCGTTAATTTGGATCGTTGCCTCTAGTAAATAGTTAGCAAAAAAAGAGAAAGAGAAAATTTAAAAAAAATTAAAAAACATAAGTGAAAAATTGTTGGTTGCTCATAATTATTTGCTGCGTGTTGCGTCCGCATTTCGGGAGTGTGTCTTTGTCAAATAATAATATTGAAAATAAAAATACATCGCCTAGCTTTCTTTGAGAATTTTTGTTAATATTTTACTTAGTCCATGCTAATAGTTGCTTCTATTTTGTTGCCGAAGTAGATAACATCACTGAAGTATAATTTATTATTCTTCAGTTGCGTTATATTACTTCATTGTTTATCCAAATTAATACCAAGACATTGAAATAAAAAAAGATAAAATGTTGCTGTGAGTATTATTCACTTGACGAAGGGAAGATAATACGTCGTTAGATAAACAATATGAATATTGCTTGTGAATTTAGTTTTCACGATTCAGTAGTCCGTCAACGAAACATACACTTGGCCATTCACGTTCTTGCAATATTCAGTGGTTTTCGGTTTTCGCAATATTTCGCTCAACTATGGGTACGCCTATCAAGAACAAATGTGTGATTGTCACTGGAGGTGCAAACGGAATTGGATATTCTTGCGTTATTCAACTGCTACATAAAGGCGCTAAAGTAAGTTCCAAAGTATACTGAACGATAATTAATGATATTGACTACTCCAACATAATTTCATCCCGTAATTTAGGCAGTGGCTATTCTAGACTTGGATTCAGTGGCTGGCAATGAAGCAGTAAAAAAACTGAATAAGGAATTCGGACAGGATCGAGTAGTTTTCTTCGCGACGAATGTGGCTATACCCGAATACTTCAAGAGTATGTGAAGAAGATCTATTCAGTAGTACAATTTTACAGAAAGAGTATATGTTGAAAGTATTCACTTCAATTGTAGCATCTTTTGAGAAAGCTGTGGAGGCTCTCGGTGGTCTTGATATTATGATCAACAATGCTGGGATCCTAAATGATGTTGCGTATGAATTAACAATCGACATCAACGTTGTAGGATTTGACAAATATCCATTTCACAGTTACTTCTTTTTTTTGTTACTCAATTCTTGATTATTCTTAGAAATCAGTGATTCAAGGTTCGTTAATGGCCATTGATGTATTGGGGAAGCATCGAGGTGGGAAGGGTGGTACCATTATTAATATGGGTTCGATTCTGTCCTTTATGGCTGCCAAGCATGTGCCAATTTATACTGCATCGAAGCATGCCGTGATCGGCTTCACCATGAGCATTGCAGTATGTAATTCTTTCAATAATCATATTCTATTGTATTGTAATTGTATTTATCAATTGAAATATGCATTCCACAGAAGAGTTTTGCGGACACTGGGGTGGCTGTTAAGGCAATGTGTCCGCCTGTGACGGATACATCTCTCATATCAAGCAAAGCTGCCAGATATTTGGATTTTATTGATCACGACGCTGCTGTGGAATGCATTAGTAACATACCACGACAACGGTGATACCTCTTACCTTATTAGTGTCACCGGCATCTCTAACGACAAAAATATAATTCCTTTTCCTTCCATACAGAATTGATGTTATCGCTACAGCAGTGATGAGGCTCATTGAAGAAGCATCGAATGCAGCTGTTTGGTGCAATACGTTGGGAACATCGACTATATCTTTGGATATACCACCATTCGAAGAGTGGGGAACGCCGATTTGAGATGTAAAGTCGACAGGAACTGTTGAAAAAATGATTACACTTAGACCCATATATAATATGTATATCCTGTAATATGAAATACTTTCCAGCATCAGTTGTTTGTTGTCATTCACTATATCTCAGCTCACGTTACTCGACGAATAATTTTTTAATTAATTATATTGATCTGTTGATGATCTGATTGCCAATGAGATATACGAAACTGATGTCAATGTGGTTCTCGGTATCATCACAGTGCGACATTTGTCATAACATCGTTGACTGAAAGTCTAGATCCTCAACTTCTTCAGTTTAGTATTCATATTCCGTTCGGAATTGAATTGAAATGGGGAGCTTCTGCTGCTGGTTGTTGAGAAGGTTTATTAGCTTAGTTGAAGGTGCTCAGATCGAAGATGCCCGAACGATTGTCACAGGCGGTGCGAATGGAATCGGTTATCATTGCGCCCTTGACCTACTCCTTAAAGGTGCCAAAGTAAGTATAGATTTTAAACAATGGCTCAGACGTTTTCACATACAGAGATGCATCGGTTAATTCATTTTACTGGGTATATATGAATCGAAAAGTCATGTTATTATTTTTTATTGGAAAGATTGAAGGTTATCTGTAAACTGTATGCAATTGTCTCAATATATGAATGCTTTTAATACAGCGAGTCATGATTATTCTCCATCCAACTGTGTAAGCATCAGCAAAGTATATCAGTGATGAGATAATATCGCTCGGCCACAGTAATATGAAAATTGTCATTGGATTTAGCACTGTTGGAAACTCCAATGTTCTATTTTGTGGATTAAGTAATATTTGTCTCTTCAAGTTTGCATGTAAAATGAGTTTACAAAGTTTCTCCATATGGTTTCTAATCGGATCGATTACCCTCGTCATGGGCACTGCGATAGAAAACGCTCGGGTGATTGTCACGGGCGGCGCAAATGGCATTGGTAAAGCATACGCTTATTATCTACTCCTCAACGGTGCCAAGGTAAGGACACTTATCTTTAAGCTATTATTCCATTGATAAAAAAATTATTTTAATGATCATATGTGGTGGCGATATTGGACAAAGATGTGGAGAATGGGACAGTGACAACTAACGCATTGAATGATGAATTTGGTGAGAATCGCGCTATTCTTTTCCCCACAAATGTGGGGGATCCTGATCAATTTGAAGGTATTCTTGAAAAATATTTCTTTGGATAAACATCAGATTGGATAAAATTAATATAAATCATTCCAGACAGTTTCGACATGGTAATGGAGTCATTCGGTGGTCTGGATATAATGATAAATAATGCTGGAATCATGAATGATCGTGAATGGAGTGTGATGTTGGACACCAACGATGTAAGATTTTTAGATGAAACTTTTTTGCTGTAATTTACTCTTCGTGGGCTTATTTTTTCTCGTTCTTTCATCTTCAGAAAGGAGTTATTCATGGAACTTTGTTGGCGATCGATGCGATGGGAAAACACAGAGGAGGCGAAGGTGGGACTATCATCAATATTGCATCAGTTCTTGCCTTTGAAGGTAATAAATATGTACCAATATATTCTGGATCTAAATCTGCTGTACTCGGTTTCTCCAGGAGTATTGTTGTAATTGGATTCATTTTACATCATTGCTTTTATCATTTGTGATATAAAAATTCGGTATGATTTCTAATGATGAATTCTTTTAGTTGTCATATGAAAAAACTGGTGTAGCAATCAAGATAATGTGCCCTGATGGTACGAACACAACATTGATGACAAATGGAGATTATAGATTTCTCGATTTTTTCAATCAAGATGAAGCTGTCGAAGCAGTCCACTCTGTACCTTTACAAAAGTAAAGATGTCTCCATTTTTTAAAATTTCTGAACACTGAAATCGATTTATTGTCTTTGTCTCCTTCACAGGCCTGAAACTGTGGCTAAAGATGTCATGCGACTAATTGAGGATGCACCAAACGGTGCGATCTGGGTAACATCTCTAAATTCACCAACTTTGTCTCTGAATATTCCGGAATACAGAGAGTGGGGGACACCAGTTTGAGGTCAAATTACTTTATAAAGAGAAATGCATCTCTGTGGATAATAATAAATCGTGTATTTATCCTCGAATTAACCATCATTCAGAGTTTGTCGTATTCACGAATGATTGTTAATAAAGAATTAATGAAAATAATGGACATGTAAATAATTAATTTTATTTTTACTGCCTTGACTGAAGATTGAGATGAACTGATTTATGCTCTACATGAATGTATCATGCAGAAAATAAATAGGAATACATGAGATTCCTCAAATAATTGGGATGTAGATATTTCAAATGTGCTTTGTTCATCATTATTTTCCTATTTTGAATCGCCAACAAACGCGCCAAGACAATTCCACAATTGGAAATATAACGCCCATTGATTGGCTAAAATTCAAACTGAGTATTGTTCATGAACGAATTACAGCGTTAGTCTCAGCCTTACAGCCAATAATGAATCTCCTTTGTGATCCGCCATTACAGAGGGCAGTGCGGTCGCCCAAGCCATAACGTTTGCTCGGCACAGGTAAAGGAGACGACGCCAAAGACGTTCCGCGCGGTTTCTTGCTTGTATTACCTTACAAGAGTTTAGGATGGTGAGGAAATTATTGTCTTTTCTTTCATTGAAATATTTTTGATAAAACAATATCAAAGATAGGAATAATTTCCAAGATGGCGAACAGTTAGTATCTTTCTTTTTTCCTTGAATTCATGAGATCCATTCAATACGATTTTCCATATTTACACTTCTCTTTATTCTTTTTCTGATTTATTCCAATAACATAAAGCAAACTAAATGGATAGCAAAGATTTGTTGACAAAAATTTAATCATTTTCTGTTTTTGTATAAAATTTACGTGACGATGGACAAATATTGGCATCAGCCTATGATGATATCAGTCGAGGAAGAGTAAATTGATGAATATCAGCTTCCAATCTTCGATGGAGAAAATAATTAAAGATATATTCATAAGTTTGGAGGTGCTGAAAGCATAAAATAGGGATTTGAGGGAATATTTTATTTTATTGGTGCATTAGAGATAGTACAAATACTCGAAAGAAGGTTATTTTTCTGTGTTGGTTATAAATCGTTAGACTAAATTTTCTCCGAATTCGTCATTTTCGTTAAATTCTTAGAATACGGCGATGGAATACATATATAAAACTTCTTTTGTTTGCGCTTTACGCAGAATTCACGACTGCAGCGCACTTTATTGTTTACCACTCGAACATTACGTAGTTCCGATGGACAAATAGAAAAAGAGCAATATGGCGGAGTAGCTAACTCAATTTGGCGCGTGATATGAAAATTGATTTAGATGAATTCGTGATATTTTTCGTTTGTTGTGCAAATGAGAATATTTTTTGGGGATCTGTTTAGATTCATTCTGTAGTGTCATTCATAAGCATTCGGTTATATAGTAAGTTTGCTCTATGTCTTTTAAAGTTCCCATTATGTTGGATATTAGTTTTGTGCGAGAATTTCCTTAATTTTTAATACAGCAAGAAATCGGTGCGTGTGTTGATTTTATACTTGAAAAAATAGATATGGTCGATTCGCGTTTAACCAAAGTGAAAGTGTTCGTCTTTTCATATTTGAACATAATAGTAGATATGGTCAATTCGCGTTTAACCAAAGTGAATGTGTTTGTTTTCATATTTGAAAAAAAAATCGAATATAGTGAATTCGTGTTAAACCAAAGTGTCTTATTTTATTGGATACAACAAAAAATCCCTTTGGATGCAGCAGGAGATTGGTGAGTCCATTCTTTTTTGTATTTAGAGAATGGAACATGATTAATTCATGTTTCATCGAAGTGAAAATGTGTTGAGTGAATAAGTGTATTACATTCGAAGAAACAAGAAATCGCAAGAAGTTTTGAATTCAGCAAGGAATTGGTAAGTTTATTCTGGAAAAATTGGTAAGTTTATTCATTTTTCTAATTTGAAAATAAATTATGGTCAATTCGTGTTTTATAAGAGCTCTTTATTGAATACAGCAAGGATTTGTCACACTTTTGATACAGCAAGGAAATAGTGAGTGTGTTCATCTTTATAAGTAGTGAAAAAAATCATATTTGATAAATTCGCGTTGATTCGAAGTGTGTTCGTCTCTATATGTGCAAACAAAATTAAATATTGTCAATTCGCGTTAAACAAAAGAGTAAACGTCATTATAGTCAAAGTGTATTCGTTTTTATATGTGAAAAAATTTTTATGTGATCAATTCGGGTTAATTTAAAGTGCCTTTCATTGGATACTTCAAGGAATTGCCACATTCTGGATCAGCAAGAAATCTTCTGCCTGGACATCAAGAAATTGGTGAGTCTATTCATTTCTCTATTCATAAAATAAAACATGGTTTAATTCGTGCTTGATCAATGTGAAAATGTGTTGAGTGATAAAGTTCCTTACATTGAAAGAAGCAAGAAAACTCTCTTCGGACAGCAATAAATAGGTAAGTTTATCCCGGAAAAATCGGTAAGTCCATTTTTGTATTTTGAACATAAATCATGGTCAATTCTCGTTCATCAAATTAATTTTCATTGAATACATCAAGAAATTTCCTCTTGGATACAGCAATCAATCTGAGAGTTTGTTTGCTTTCATGTCTAGATATATAAAATACGGACAATTTGTGTCGTACAAAAGTAAAAATTTGTTGAGTAGATTCAACAATATCAAATTGGATGAAATAGTTGGGTTCCATCAAACTCAAATGTCGTATGATAATCTACGTATATATCTGTTGTGAGATGATCCAATCGCATATGGAACATGCAGATAATGTTCGACTATTGAAATACTTTGATAGCGTATCAACATGTAATTATTCTCTCATACGACACATAAATAAGATTGACGATATATCTGAACGTCATTTGAAATAGCTTTCAACCAATTGAATTTTTTGTTCATTGTCATTGATATCACTATTCCAAATTTTCGTTCCATTCTCTATCAATTCAATAATAATGGCCCGTAAAATTTTGGACACTCGTGCTATTGTTACTGGTGGTGCGAATGGCATTGGTAGCCAATATGTTCGTCAACTGCTTCTCAAAGGTGCCAAAGTAAGAACGAATATATGACAGTAATTATTTCTATGATTAACAGATAATATATTCTCTTCGAAAAAAAATAGATGGTAGCAATTTTGGACGTGGATACGACAACTGGTGTTCAGATAGTTGAAGAATTGAATGAACAATTTGGACAAGATCGCACAGTATTCTTTCCAACGGATGTTTCTCACCCGGATCAATTCCAAGGTAGCTTTGAAAATCAAACTAAACAACCATCGAACCCAAAATAATTAAATTTATAATTCAATTCTGGCTTCAGAAAGTTTCAAGAAAGCCGTGAAATATCTTGGTGGTTTAGATATCATGATCAACAATGCTGGTATACTTGATAGTTCTAAATGGGGTCTAATGATTGACGTCAACATTGTAAGTTTCGCAGGTATAATTTCATGGCTCCCATTGTTGTCAAATTGTATATTTATCCATCATTTCATTTTTTCCAGAAAGGACTCATCCAAGGGACTTTGATGGCTGTCGAAGTGATGGGGAAACATAAATGTGGTGAAGGAGGAGCCATCGTCAATATTGCGTCCATAGCTTCTTTCATGGGTAATCAATATACACCTGTCTATGCTACAACTAAACATGCCGTTCTTGGTTTCTCGAGAAGCTTTGCTGTAATTACATCCATTTATAATTCACAATTAATATCATCATTGTGATATTAATAGAATTCAACATTAACTTCTTGTCATCTTCCATTCCAGGTGAGTTTGGAACCAACAGGCGTCGCCCTCAAGATAATGTGTCCTGGTCCAGCGGACACAACCATGATGAAGAGTAAAGCCCACCGGTACCTAGATTTTCTTGATCATGATGAATGTGTTGAATGGTTCAAGCGTATTCCTGTACAAAAGTGAGTTTTATAACATTTAATACCTGGTGGATAAGGTACTGACCTATTCTTTCTTGTTTTCTTTCAGACCTGGGATCATTGCTGAAGAAACAATGCGATTGATTGAGGAGGCACCGAATGGTGCAATTTGGGTAGTTGATACAGGCTCTCCGACAATATCTCTTAATATTTCGGAGTTCACACAGTGGGGAACGTCAGTTTGAATTATTAAGACTAGAAGAAAGTTTCTAGAGAATAATAACGTTTGATGACTTAGCAAATTGTAGGTTGAATTTTAGAGATGATTTCTATTTGCAATTCTAATTATATTTTGGGATCGACGTCTGTATTATTGCATTCGTTTAAATATGGAAATATAAATGATAAATGTGGCACGAAAATGCAAAGTCCTTGGAATAAAAATGTCATGATCGTTAATCGTATCTATTCGGAATAAATTTAATTTGAGTATGATTATTTAGTTATGTAATCGTTCTGAAAATATATTCACATATGAGTATTTCAGCGTTGATAGTTTCAATGTCAAAGTTGCATATGAATTTGATGTTTACTTAGTTATAGTGCGCTATTCATTATCATTGAAAATAAAAAACGAAAATATGATCACGATCTCACTGAAGGCATCAATGTCAAGTATAGATGCTTTAAAGCCTGATCAATTCTGGAGAACTTTGAAAGTTGAACTTCTTTACAATTAGATAACTAACAAGAATGGAAAGCAAACACCTGACTCATTGCAGTGATAAATTTTTGCTCATCATCCTCATCATTATCATGATACTCATAATGTTGATTATTTATTGAATTTTTTCTTTTGCAATCTACAGAATGGCAGAGATGAAAAATATTTCGAGTCTAATTTTGTGACATGATCTTTATCTACGTAATTTTTCCATTCAGATATGGAAATATCTGTGATAATTATGCCATGTTATTAGTAGATTTATGAAACCAATGTGCTGGTTAATTAATTACGCATGTATCGCCAATGAAGGTAATTTGTCGTATCTTTATACATGAATATTCAACGCTATCATTTATGTTAATGTCAGTAGATATACACATATAAAAGCCACGAAAATGAATCATATGATGTAGGTTTAGTTAAACATTTGCCTTTGAATTTGTTATCGTCTACTTTAATTCAGATTGTATGTATTCAATATTGATACTATGACTGTAATAATAAAAAACACACGAGTGATTGTCACTGGAGGTGCGAGTGGCCTTGGCAATGAATACGCTCACCAGCTGCTTCTCAATGGTGCTAAGGTGAGAGATTAATCATGCAACAATAATTATTCCTATTATTGATCAATAATGTTTGTCATTGTCTTGATACAGGCCGTCGCAATCTTGGATATAAATATTAAAGCTGGAATTGAGACGACAAACAAATTCAATAATCAATTTGGACCAAATCGCGCTTTATTTATTCCAACTGATATTTCCAAACCCGAACAGTTTGAAAGTATGACTACAGAATATTCCAATCATACGAGTAATAGCATATTAAAAATATCTGAATCATTTCAGCGAATTTCAAAAGAGCTGTAGAACAGCTTGGAGGTCTAGACATTGTGATCAATAATGCAGGAATTTGTGATGGTTCCAGGTGGAGTTTGATGATTGACATCAACCTTGTAAGTTCTTTGAATGGAGTTTCTTGATATAAATATTTTTTTCTTTGGTTCATTGTAATAATGATTCTATTGCTATTCGTTCTGAGAAAGCGGTCATCCAAGGAACTTTGATGGGTATTGAAATGATGGGGAAACAAAGAGGTGGTAAAGGTGGAACTATCATCAATATTGGTTCAGTGGCTTCGTTTATACCCTGCCATTATATACCTATTTATGCTGCGACTAAACATGCAGTCGTTGGTTTCTCCAGAAGCATTGCAGTAATTATATGAGTTCTAATCTGAATCTCCCAGTGTTGACGCTGATGTTTTGATAGTTATCACGTGGATTAATTTTTTCGTTTCAGTTGGAGTTTGAAAAGACAGGAGTGGCTATCAAGACGATGTGTCCAGGTCCTACAGATACATCTATTATGACGAATAAAGATCAAGGATTTTTAGCATTATTCGATCGAGAAAAAGCTCTTCAATGGATGCAGAATTGGTCGCTACAAAAGTACAGATCCTTTTTTCTTTGCTTATTCTAAGATTATTTAAAGCTGCGAGCAAAAGGCAATAAATTTCAATTTCTTCTCTCGATAGGCCTGAGATTATGGCTAAAGCAGTCATGCGATTCATTGAGGAAGCACCAAATGGTGCGATTTGGGTGAATACTGTTGAGTCAGATACCGTGTCTTTAGATATTCCAGAATTCACGCAATGGGGAACGCCAATCTGAATAAATGTTGAGATGAATTAATTTTGTGCGACAATGACAAGTGATATACTTTGTTCAATGAATAATCTTGTCATATTGATAATTAGGAATAGGTATTTTGTCATTCATTTGGTAATTGAACATCTCAATAGGAATGATGACACATCGATCAATAATGTTATTCATCGTTTCTCCCATCAATTAATGATGCGTCGAATTGTCATCTTTTCATTCCGGTTTTAATAAAATAGTTAGACTTCTACTGCAAAGACAAGTGCCGTAAATTTTATAATTTTCATTATTGATATAATGTACATGGAGTAGTTAAGTCTAGGAAACTAATATGATTTATTTAGTTCACTGATATGAACATAATGAGAGATATTGATACATATGTTGAGTTGGATCAGAGCAATGATTCGATAACGTATCTACTCATGATTATTCATGCATCCGTTACGTATCGTGAACAACTAAGATATAACCGATGAAATTTTCCTGCGATTCAGTTGTATCTTAGCATTCGCCAGTGGATGTATACGCTGCAATTTTTTCTGCGCACTTCGTAAAATCAATATTCAAAAATGGGAACTAAAATTGGAAACACTCGAATTATAATCACTGGAGCTGCGTGTGGTCTTGGTAACAGATATGTTCATCACCTGCTCCTCAAAGGCGCTAAAGTAAAATATAATAATATACTTGATAATGATTGGTTTTATGATTTCTATATAATATTTGTTTCGTATCAATAATGTAGTCGGTGGCAATTTTGGATATTGATGCGGCAAGGGGCAATGAAGCCATCAAAAAATTTGACAAACAGTTTGGACAAAATCGCGTTGTTTTCTTTCAAACAGACGTGTCCAAGTCTGATCAGCTCGAAGGTATATCAAGAGAATATTCCATCAGATACTTAACTTAATAACATACCACCTGTCTCATTCCAGCAAGTTTTAAGAAAGCTGTGAAACATCTCGGTGGTTTGGATATCATGATTAATAATGCTGGATTTCTGGACGACTCCAGATGGAGTCTGGAGATTGATCTTAACATTGCAAGTTTCTCAGATAAAAATTGCACTATCCTAATTTTATTGCATTTTCATTAATTCGCCAATTACTCGCAGAAAGGACTCATCCAGGGAACTTTATTGGCAATGGATGTGATGGGCAAACATAAAAATGGTAAAGGTGGAACTGTCATCAATATTGGATCAGTAGCTTCCTTCATGATTTGCCAATATGTACCTGTTTATTCTGCAACTAAACATGCCGTAATTGGATTCTCTAGAAGCATCGCTGTAACTACATAGATTTTTATCGCTCGTTTTTTATACATTCGAATCAAATCTGATAAGAGGCCAATATCAGTTTGTCTGATTAACTCCGATTTTCAGATGAATTATGAACGAACTGGAGTCGCTATCAAGACAATGTGTCCCGGACCAACAGACACACCTCTCATGACTAGTAAAGCTTACCGATTTTTGGACTGCTTTGATCAAGAAGAAGGTGTCAAGTGGATGGGAAAATTCACACTACAGGAGTAATATTCTTTACCCTAACAATTTTCTTGGTTGAGAATTTATTTAACTATTTCTTCTTTTTTTTATAGTCCCGAGGTCATGGCAAATGAGTTCATGCGACTGATTGAGGAAGCACCAAATGGTGCGATCTGGGTAAACACACTTGAATGTCCAACTATGTCTCTGGATATTCCAGAATTCCAAGAATGGGGAACACCGGTTTGAGGGCTAACTGGTTGGAATTAATAACAAATGGAAGACAATGCTTATATACCATTTTACAATATATATTTTTTACATATAAAAATATGTATTTGAAGGGAAAATAGTAATAAATGTTTGGTAGTTGCAAAAAAGTCTCCCATTGATTCGTATATTTGAGCTGTTTTAATGAATGGCTGGGACCTTGATGGAAATTGTTTTTGTCTCCAGATATCCCTCCAATCCATCTTCACCGCTGTGAACGAAATAAAATAAAAATGGATTAGACTCTTCTGTATTTGACTGTGATGAAACCTGTTATACAATTACTCACAGTTCACGACCAATGCCAGACTTTTTGTAGCCACCAAACGGCGTTTGTGGCGTAATCGCGTCATAGCAGTTAACCCTAGAAGAACAGAAAAAAACGATAGATCTCGAGAAATTTTGAAGAATTGCAAATCAATGTAATGTATCTTTATAGATGTATTCACCAGACGGATCCAGCCTCAACTGCTTGGGAAAACTGTAGTGCTTTATTGATATCATTGGTAATAACTGCAGCAGCCAACCCATAAGTGGTGTTGTTAGCTCTCTCAATTACTTCTTCCATTGTATCGAATTTGAGAATTGATTGTACAGGACCAAATATTTCTTCTTTAGCTATTCTCATGTCATCTTTGACATTTGAAAAGACAGTGGGTTTGATGAAATATCCCACATTGCCCTGGCGTTCTCCACCGGTTTGGACCACAGCACCTTCATCTTTTCCAGATTTGATGAGAGTCAGTACTTTATCAAACATTTCTTGATCAATTTGCGGTCCTTGATTCGTCTTTGGACTGAATGGATCGCCAACCACTCTTTTCATCGCCAATTCCTTGGCAGCTTTGACAAACTCATCATATATTTTAGCTTGTACAAATGTTCGAGATCCTGCGCAGCATGATTGTCCATGGTTACTGAACAATGCTTCATGAGCAATTTCTGCAGCTTCCTTGATATTTGCATCATCAAAAATAACAATTGGACTTTTGCCACCAAGCTCCAAACTCACGCGTTTCAAATTGGAGCTTGCGGCTGCATTCATAATCACATGTCCAATTTCTGTAGATCCAGTGAAAGCTACTTTACGCACATCTGGATGTTGTGTTAGGGCAGCACCAGCAGTAGGCCCATATCCAGGAACAACATTGATAACACCTGGTGGAAACCCAGCCTCTTTGGACAACGCTGCCAAATATAAAGCAGTAAGTGGAGTTTGTTCAGCTGGTTTGAGTACAATTGTGCAACCAGCAGCTAAAGCTGGACCCCATTTCCAAGCCAGCATCAACACTGGATAATTCCAAGGGATAATTTGGCCAACAACTCCAACCGGTTCTTTGCGAGTAACAGTAAAATTACCGCCATCTAATTTGATAAAAAGAAGTTGAATGATAATGGATAATAACCAACTCATTTGTGTGTTTGTAGATGAAATAAATACCAGTTGGGATTGTGTTTCCATGGATCTTATCGCACCATCCTGCATAGTATCTCAAGGTTCCAACACTCGCATGCACGTCAAAAACCGAATCTCCAAAGGTTTTGCCATTGTCTAGAGTTTCCAAGTTTGCGATATAATTCACATCACGTTCGATCAGATTCGCTAACTGTTAGCAGAAAAAACTCATAAAGAAAATTATTTTGACGTCTTCAATGAGACAGTGGAATTAATCGTTTATTTTGTGCATGCCTTGTTCATGAGTAATCCTCTACCAGAGGCATCAAGTGTACGCCATGGTGATCCTCTGGTGAATGCGAGTTTTGCAGCATTTACAGCCAAATCAATATCAGCCTAAATTTCATATTTAAATGATATCAATACTTAAAAATAACTCACATATTATAATGTTTATTGACACAAATTATATATTACCTTATCTCCTTCTGCAACTTGTACGATAACAGCTCCAGTCGATGGATTAATCGTTGGGAACTTTTTACCACTTTTCGCATCGACAAATGTGTTGTTTATAAAAATCTATAATGACATAGTAATTATTTCAGTATAAATCATGAAAACATCGATGGAGAACATCGAGATTTTTTCCCAAGTCACGCACATCATTACGACATGATTGTGCAATACAATGTTTTCAGAGAATTAATTGAAAACCGGTTATGCTGATTACATTAATGCTCTCCAAATTACTACACTTGACAGCTCTAATTTCTACTTATTTTTAAAAATACATTTTCCCGCGTATATATCGCCCCAAAATCAATCTCCAAATACAGATAAATACTAATATGCATACCTGGGTGTATTTGATTTCTGGTTTTGGATTAGCCATTGTGCCGGTATTCAAACAAAGCGATTGATTTAAAGTTTCAGAACTGATCAAGACCAATACACTTAACGTTCCACCGGAGAATATTTGTTGCGGCGCAATATAGCGTGTGCGATGCAGCTGTTTAGTTCGTTATATGTACATGAGCTCTGTATTCGGTGGCTGTTATATAAGAATGGCGTTGCTATGGAGCTATGATGGTAGGGGCGTGATGATAGAGATGGTGGGGGACATGCACTGTCTCTATTATTTTCGGTAATGACAGCTCAATGTCATGATAATACGATAATAGTCTCGATGTATTATTCAATGAAAAAATGCATTTAAATCCGCTAGAGCATTAATTATAAATATCACTGATACTTCGCATGCAATTCTAACGCTGATTGTCAGTGAATAAGTATATAGAAATTAATGCTATGAGTAGAATGCAGAAATTATCAAAGCCATACAGGACGTCTTTATTTATGATGAATGCTTGGCATCATTATCTACCCGATGTTATGTATTTATATGAGTTATAAAATCACATTCCTATGGAATTGGGTAGATTGAAATATAAATGTTCTTATTGATCCTAGTGCTAATCTTAAATACTAGGCAGGTGTCTTCAGTTTGATCAGAATTGTTTTTGTTTCCAAATAGTTCTCCAATGCCTCAGCACCGCTGTAGAAACAAATTGATTTGATTTAATTCCAATATGTTTGGATGTGAGAATTTTCAGATGTTGATAAACTTACAGTTCGCGGCCGATTCCAGATTGTTTGTAGCCACCGAATGGTGCGACTGGTGATATGCTGGCGTATTGATTCACCCAAACATTTCCAGATTCAACAGCATTGGAGAATTTAATTGCTTTGTTCAAGTCATTGGTGATTATTCCAGCACCTAAGCCGAATGTGGTGTCATTGGCTCTCTTGATGACATCGTCAAAGCTGTCATACTTGAGAATTTGTTGGACTGGTCCAAAAATTTCTTCTCTTGCAATTCGCATATTATCAGTGACATTCGAAAAGATTGTTGGCTATAAAAGAATTATTCAACTGATTTATTTTTGTTTATGATAGCGATAAATCATAATGTGTGGGTACGTACTTTTATATAATATCCAACGGTTCCCAAACGCTCCCCACCGGTTTCTAATTTTGCTCCGCCTTCTTTGCCGATCTTTATATAACTCAATGCTCTATCAAATATTTCTTTGTCCACTTGTGGCCCTTGCATAGTTGTTGGGTCAAATGGGTCACCAAGTTTTCTCTTCAGTGTCAATTCCTTAGATTTTTTCACAAATTCATCGTATATCTTGGAATGGACATATGTGCGTGAAGCAGCGATACAAATTTGTCCAGAATTAGCGAAAATTGCTTCATGGGCAATTTTCACTGCTTCATCAACTGCAATAATTACAATAGAAGATGAGAAAAATTGATGATAAATTCCAATTAAATTCATCATCACTCATGTCCCAATTTTTCTCTTCTTCATTCAACGTACCATTAACATCTTCACAAATGACCAGAGGACTTTTTCCACCAAGTTCAAGAGTAACACGTTTTAAATTGGTATTACCAGCAGCAACCATAATTTTCTTACCAACCTTAGAAATGAAATACATAAGTAAATATGAAAATCTATCAATATCAATATCTTACACAATATTAATGTATTTTTTTTACCTCGACAGATCCAGTAAATGCCACTTTGGCGATGTCAGGATGCTCCGAAACAGCAGCGCCGGTTGATGGACCATATCCTGGCACAACATTGATAACACCATTTGGAAATCCAGCTTCCTTGGTCAATGCAGTGACATGAAGAGTACACAGTGGTGTTTGCTCAGCGGGTTTCAGAACAACAGTACATCCAGCTGCCAATGCTGGACCCCATTTGAAAGCAATCAAAACAATTGGACCATTCCATGGTGTAATTTGTCCAACAACACCAATTGGTTCCTTCCTGGTCATGATCAATTGATCATCATCAGCTGGCATTGTTTTGCCATGTATTTTATCACACCAACCGGCGTAATAACGAAATACTTGAGCAGATATCAAAACTTCACCCAGAGAAGAAGTGAATGGCTTCCCATTTTCCAAAGTTTGAATATTGGCTATTATCTCTGCATCACGCTCAACCAAATCTGCCAACTATGAAGACATTCAATAAAAATCATGAAAAGAAAAAAGTATAAATCTTTAGAATTTTACATTATTGAGAAGATGTGCACGTTTAGCTGGTCCAAGATTGCGCCATTTGGATCCAGGTTGGAAAGCAACTTTTGCTGCATGCACCGCTTTATCAACATCAGCCTTGAAAAGTACGTGTGAAAAAATAATTGAAATGTTCATTGATTCAACACGAAAAGAATTAATAATTACAAATAGGAAAGAATATTTACCTTATCACCTTCAGCAACCTCTGCCACAACAGATTCATTCACTGGATTAATACTCGGAAATGTTTTTTTACTTACTGCATCAACAAATTCATTGTTGATGAATATTTTCTTATATTTGATAGCAACTTTTGGATTAGCCATTTTGCGAGACGTCTGAACAGTCGTAATGAAATTTTCAGACTGGAGTCCGCGAGAGGTGCCTTCCATTTATATGCCCCATCATAATTATGTGTGTATATGTTTGTGTCAGTGAGTCATCAAATCTTTATTACGTTACTACTGTGAATACTTCTACAATATCATAGTGTAGGAATATTTTGAAGAATCATATTCCTTCTACCGTTTATATTTGAAGAAATAATTGAAACAGAAAGTGAACTTCATTGCTCGAGGAAAATAGAAAACAGAATACAGAATGTTATCTTGTTTCGTAAAGTGATGTTATCTATACGAAATAAATAGAATCGACGTGTGACGATAAGGATATTATCATGCAGTCGATTGTGCTGAATCATGTTTGCGTGATATGCGATTTTCTTCCACTTCAATTTCATTTCTTTTTTTTCTTTCAATGTGGCGTGATGCTGCTAATTTCAGTTTGCACCATAATTTGTAAGAGGATTTCACCATCAAATTCTAGTGTTCACATTTCTCCTTCATGTTGTGGATATCTGCGAACGTATAATTGTATTACCTCTATTGACAATGTTGACGAAAGATACGTGGATTAGTGAAGAAGGATTTGGTATCGTTGGATCTGATATAATTCGCAGGTGAATGAATATTATTCTCTTATTATGCAGCAATAATTCATCAAATTTGACTTCAAACATTTTGATTGTATGGTTTATATGGATGGTACGAAGATATACAATGATTAATTCGAGCGAAGCGTCAGTGAGCTTGATTAGCTTAGGCGCAGGTATTCAATCAATCAGAATACCAAATAAAAAAGGAATCCTTGGTGATATTGTTCTTGGATGGGATAATATTGATGGTATTTTTCTTGTAACTTGTCAAGAGGAAAAAAAGAAAAAAAATGATGGTATAAATGTCAACTGTTGGTGGAAGGTTACTTGAACAATAGATACATTGGACGGACAATTGGTCGCACCACGAGAGTCATTATCGATGGCGTTATCAATATTGACGGTGAAAACTTTTCATTATCAAAGAATAGTCACAATAATCAACATCACTTCAACGGCGGAGTTATCGCGTTTGATAATGTCAATTGGAACTGCCACATAATTGATAAGTCACTGGTATGAAATATTTGTAATCAGATTTGAAAAGTGTTTTTATACAAGAATTTCATCGAGATTTAAAGAGTATGAGACATTTCTGATTAGGTAATGTCTCATTTGAGTCGTGATGGCGTCGGGGGATATCCTGGCGATATGTTGACACAGATAAAATATACTTGGACTGATGAAAATGAACTTTTCATTAACATTCGGGCAACCTCGACTCGTTCCACCGTTGCAAACATTAGTAATTATTGTTCATTTAATCTTGCTGGACATGGAACAGGACATTCAGAGTTGAATAAACACGTCGTGACAGTAAATTCAGACAAATTCATATTCGGGAACGAAGATGAAGAACCCGTGGTTCGATCGGTTATGAAAACAGTTTTTGATCTTCGAAAACCGACGATGTTGAGCTCAAAGTATTTGCGTCTTGTACCTGGCGGTGGATTGAATCACACGTTTGGTATCAATTGTCCAAGTACCTGGTGCTACAGATTTCATGCTAGAGTTTTACATCCTAATTCGGGACGATTCGTTGAGGTTTATTCCAATCAACCGGGAATATATTTATCTACCTTGAATCATTTTCCCAATCGAAAAATCACTGGTATGTTTGATTGGGCTAGTAATAATGGGAATGGATTCAGTGATGATCTATATGACGGTAGCATAAACAGTTCCGGTGATTCCAAGACAATGAAGCTATGGGGTAAAGGTGGAAGTTTGTACGAAAAACATTGTGGACTTACAATTTCTCCACAGAACTATTCGAATAGTGTAAATATAGAACATTTTCCACCCTGCATACTCCATCCTGGACATGTCTATGAACACGACATGTCTTTTAAATTCGGTGTAAAAGTTTGAATTGGAAGGAAGAAAGAAAAATTGAATAACCACCAACTCGTCATTTTTGGTATATAAATAAGATATCTATTCATAATTCATCTACAATCATAAAAATGTTTAATATCTACTTTGACATGCGCAAGTATGTAATATCTTTTTTATTAATTTTCTTCGTTATTATTTGTACACTATAAAAAGAAACCCAAAGGTCGGGTGGAAAATCGCATGGAGTTATCTCGCGTTCATATAAACGTTGCTATCACTAAGAAAAAAAAACTTGGGGGGATCGATTCATCAATTAATCAATTCGAAGTTTGGTATAAAAATACATGAGAATATGAGCGCGCATCGTTCGAGAGAAATACATATTTATATTTCGAACACATATTTTTTTTCTCTTTGTTTCTCCCAATCGTGAGCGACTCTTCCTATCACTCTCTCGTCCTATCTCACATTTATATTTCTACATACTTATTATTTTTATTTTCTTCTCTCAATCAGAGACCCCGCAATTACCCTGAACACATTACGATTTGCTATATAAACTCACTGACAGAGAGTATATTATATCGCAAGAACATGGCAGTGTCGAAAAAACAATTTTGCTCGAAGATTCCTCTTCATCTTATTTTTTTCTCCATTTTAATGCTGCATCCTACTTCTTTATCATCTCTACCACTAATCTTTAACAATAATGTGAACTCTGAAGGTCAATGGTTTTTCCCAAATCTCATTCTCAGCCGTAATTCCGTTTACCGGGCGTCCATGAATCACAACGCGAAATTCTCCGGAACGTTTGAGTCGATTTCTAAAGTGGAGTGCCCATACGTCACCCTTGTCCCTCACCATCTCGAAGTGGTTGCCCTTGTTCCCCTTCACTATCGTATACTCCATATCCTCATCCTATAAAGTAACCAAACAGAATTGCAGGTGAAATTGAACAATGAGTATATGGTTAAAGAATGAAAGCAAAAACCACAGTAAAAATATACTTTGATGGCTGGTTGCAGTTTAATGATTCGCATTTTATGCTTGGTCTGGCTCAGGCTCAACTTCATACTATATGATTCTCCATGATGATGTCGCGTTGGTTTGCGCGTCATTGACTTCTTTGATAGTTGTCTGATGAGCCTGAGCTTCGATAACTTCGCGTGTCTCAAATGGAGCGTGTTATTTCCATGCTGATGTTTTGTTCCTCTTCTATGTCTTTCTTTACCATTTACCTATAATGAATTGAATCTCTTCATTAATAATTGTTCATCCCGATGGAAAGCAAAAGGAGAATTAAATTATTGTTTTATTCACCTTGCAAGAGAAGCATCCTTCAGTAGAAATAATTTTATCATCTGCCGGCGGGATATGATATGGATCTGGATTGATAACAAAAGTTGGTACATTGCCAATATCTTCACCATAATTTCCTTGCCCCATTGGATTTATCGTGGACAAACAATGGCCTTGTCCAATTCGTTGGTAACCAGATGGACAACCGCACAAAAATCCACTAGATCCACTTGGAGTACAACCAAATGCGCATGGACTACCCACACAACCCGGACTAACTTGAACACAAATTTGTAAACTATTATCAAACTGATAGCTGTCCGGACATCCGCATTTGTAACTTCCAACTGTATTTATGCAAGTGTTATCGCCGCACGGTGAATTATTGCATTCGTTCTCATCGATGCATTGATTATAATACAAATGCTGAACGAACCCATTGGGGCAACCACATCGATAGGCTCCCATCAAATTCTACAACACGAACAAAAAAGTTGTCGTTATATAAATATCTGATTACAATGAATGGATCGGCATTCAACCATCTATATATACCTGACAACCGTGCTCGCAACTTCCGTCATCAGCGCATTCGTTATTATCCGTACAAAATCGGCCAGTTCGATCCAATTTGAATCCTCTCGGACAAATACATCTATAACTACCCAGTGTATTGATACATGTGCCTGGTTTTGGACAAGTTCCCACCTCTTCACATTCATTTATATCATGACAGGCATCGCCATGCTGTGTGTAACCATCACGACAACCACACGTATAACTTCCTTGTGTGTTGATACATTTTTGTTGACAAAGATGATTGCCAGTTGTGCATTCATCAAGATCACGGCAGCCAACACCGTCTGGATTTAAAATAAATCCAACTGGACACGAACACGTGAAACTTCCTTCCGTATTTTGACAATTATATTTACACGGATTGGGTGTTAATTCACATTCATTAACATCAAGACAATGTGTTCCCGCATTATCAGCTTTGTATCCCTTATTGCAAATACACCGGAATGATCCAAGTGTATTTATACATAAGCCATTTCTACACAAATCAGGAATCGCTTTGCATTCATCTATGTCCTGTCCATCTACCGAGAATCCTTTGTCCAAACATAATTCATTATAATTTTCTGAATCGCGTGACGGACATAATTCACAATGTGATCCCCATGCAGCTCCCATCGTGCAACAGCAATCGGCTTTGGTTACTGTTCGCAATTCGGATGTTCTCCCAGTGCATCTTCCACTGATAGTCCTCAAGAAACAATAACCATGTCGTCGATCAATGCACGATTTTCCATCGGCACTAGTTTCGAAACCATCATAGCAGCGACATTGATAACTTCCTTCGAGATTTATACATTGTCCATTGCGACAGAGCCCCGAATTAACCGAACACTCGTCTACATCTTTACATTCATCGGTCATTCCAATTTGTTGATAGCCTGGCGGACAAATACACATGAATGAACCAATCAAATTTTTACATTGGAATTTACAGTTATTTGCTGGCGTTGAACATTCATCTACGTCAATACAATGACGTCCATCTGCTGCAAGAATATATCCATATGGACAAATGCATCGGAATGATCCTGGTGCATTGTGACATCGGAATGCACATTGATTGCCCATTTCCAAACATTCATTAACATCCTCGCACACTTGATGTGCACCAGGTGCAAAACCGTTGGAGCAAAAACACTCAAAGCCACCTTCGACATTGGAACAAGTACCATTGCCGCAAACATTCTGATTCTGATGACATTCATTCAGATCGACGCATTTTCTACCAGTGTCATCTAGAGTATAACCTGGTGGACATTCGCAACGGAATGAACCATCAGTATTTATGCAATCACCACCGGAACATACGTCAGGCATAAAAAGACATTCGTTCAAATCAACTCCAGTGTCATCTCGACCCGGACCTTCAGGACAAAGTCTCTTAAATTCTTCCGAATGTTCGCGTGGACATACTTCACAACTGCGACCCCAAGCTTTGCCCATTGTACAGCAGCAATGTTTTCGTGTCATTCCATCTTGTCGTGGTGCTAAACATTGTCCTCTTCTGTACCGATCGTAACACTGCTCTTCTCTCACGTCAATACACGTCATTGAATTCCATTTATCACTCAATTTAAATCCTTCAGGACATTCGCATATTACACCTCCATCTGTATTAATACATTGACCATTTTCACATATATTTTTCGTTTCTACACATTCGTCAACATCCACACAACGTTTCTTCACCGGATCTAATTCATATCCAGGTGGACAACTGCATATGTATGAACCCATCAAATTTTGACATTTTCCTGGGACCGGACAGAGTCCAGGAATTTCTTGACATTCGTCGATATCACGACAATGTTGCCCGTCTTGTGCAAGAATATATCCCTCGGCACATTCACAGATGAATGAGCCAATTAAATTACGACATCGTCCATTTCTACACAGGAATGGCATCACACGACATTCATCGATGTCAGCGCAATCATTATTTGGACTTAATTTGAAACCTTCATAGCATTGGCATTTGTAAGAGCCTAATGTATTGATACACGTGCCATTGTTACATATGTTTGGATTTCTTTGGCATTCATCGATGTCCGCACATAAATCACGATCTCGTGTGAGCGCATAGCCCAAATGACAAACACATTGGAATGAACCTTGGAGGTTGTTACAAATGCCATTTGCACAAATACCTGGACGGTCATAACACTCATCAATGTCAATGCAACTTCTTTGACTTATTCCCAGTTTATAACCAACCGGGCAGCGACATTCGAAGCTACCTTGTAAATTCACACACTGTGCATTGTCCGCACATGGATTTGGTGTTTCTTGACATTCATTTTGATCGATACACTGATGAGAATCCTCATCATAAACGTATCCAATGTCACATTGACATTCAAAACTTCCTGGCGTATTTAAACAACGTCCGTGTGTACACATAGTTGGCATCAATGCGCATTCATCAATTTCTTCCGTGTGGTTTGTTATTGGATTCATTATCTGTCCAGGTACCATACCACAAAGTATTTCATGTTCACGCGTTCTTTCACCAGGACATTTTTCGCACGGCGATCCCCAAGCCGCACCCATTGAACAACAACAAAGCATTTTAGTTTGTGGATGTACCATTGGATCGTAACATTGATTCGCTTCAAAATTCGTATAACATAATTCTTTCCTCATATCAACACATTCTTTACCACCTGGCATTGACATATAACCTTCGGGGCATTCGCAGTGATATTTACCCTGATCATTAATACAATAACCAACACCGCAAATATGTGGATGTAAACTACATTCGTCAATATCAATACAATTTGTTTTGGTATCATCAAGAATGTATCCTTCATTACATGAACACATGAAACTACCAAAAGTATTTGTACAATGCCCATTTTGGCATATATTTTCGTGTTCATCACATTCATTTATGTCTTCAAGAATGACAGTGACACGATTGGGCCTGTAACCAAGTCCACCTGGACACAATTCTTCGAATTCTTTTGTCCCAACCTTTGGACATTCTTCGCAATGAGTTCCCCATGCACTACCTACACTGCAACAACACGTTGCCTTTGTCACTGCTGTCGACATGTCAAATATACACTGAGGTCTTCCGCCAATGGTTTCGTGACCAGTGAAACAGAATGACTCTCTTCGATCTGCAAATCATCAATCAATTCGATTATCAACAAATAAAATTTGATGACGTAAAAGGATGGACTTACCAACGCACGCATTGCCAGCCTCGACAAGATCATAATTAGGTGGGCACTCGCAACGATATTTTCCTTGAGTGTTAACACACCGACCATATTGACACGCTTGTGGACTCTCGCACTCATCCACATCTGTACAGTTACCACCAGACCCATCCAATTTATATCCATCGTCACAAACGCATCTAAACATCCCGAAGATATTTTCACATTTTCCAAACACACAAAGATTATGGAACATATCACATTCATTTATATCAATGCATGCTTGTTCATTGTTCTCTTCGGGATGCATGAATCCCATCTCGCATTCACATCGGAATGATCCAGGATAATTAAGACAATGACCATTTTCACACAGAGTTGGATCTTCAGTGCATTCGTCAATGTCTCGACATGAATAGCCATCACCACGGAATCCCGCATCGCAAACGCACTGTAATAAATTTTGAATGATATCAATTATTGCTTTCATTTCAATACGCGACATCTGATGGGAATTACCTTAAAAGATCCTTCCGTGTTAATACATTGGGCGTTGGCATCACAACCACCATTATTTACGAGACATTCATTTATATCTCGACATTCGATCCCATTTCCAGTGAAACCGTCATGGCATGTGCACTCATATGATCCCGGTGTATTACGACACGCTGCGAATTCACTGCATGAATATGCATTGAGTAAACACTCATCATCATCAGTGCAATTTGGTCCGGCTTCCGGCTTCACTGAGTATCCTTCTTCACATCGACAATCAAATGAACCAATAGTATTTCTACATTCACCGTATCCACAAACTCCCGGTTGAGTTACGCACTCATCAATATCTATGTCACAATGATTATTTTATCAATTGAATTGAATTCATGAGAATGAAATAGACAAAAAATAAATGCATAAATAGATTACCTATACAGGATTTCCCATCGCGACCAGGTAACAAACCTCCTGTACAATGACACGAATAGGTACCATGAACATTAGCACATTTTCCACCATTACAAATTCTCGCATTTTCATTGCATTCATCAACATCAGAACACGTCCTGCCATCTGCATTTATAGAAAATCCCGCGCTACAAGAAAAAAGACAACTCGATTATGTTCCTCTATAATTTTCTATTAACAAATATTATGAGAATTACCCGCAGCTACAGGAAAAACTTCCTGGTGTATTGATACAGATATCTTCACATCCACCATTGTTAGCAGCGCACTCATTAATATCTTCACAATGTGACTTTAGACCAGTTTGTCGATATCCATCATCACAAATACATTGATAAGTACCCATCATGTTTTCGCAAACACCATTTGAACATATTCCACTAGTTCTCGAGCATTCATCAATATCTTTGCATGATTGTTTATCAGGACTAAGTTCGTGGCCCGGTGGACACAAACATTTGAATCCACCCTCAGTATTTCTACATGTTCCACCACGACATAATCCTGGTGTTTCTTCACATTCATTAATATCCATACAAATTTTCATTATTTCACTGCTACGATAGCCATCATGACAATCGCATTGAAATGTACCAGGTGTATTGACACATGTTCCATTGCCACAGACTCCACGCATTATTTCGCACTCATCAATGTCGTTGCATTTGATGCCATTTTCATCTAGCGCATATCCTTGATTGCATCGACAACTGTACGACCCAATAGTATTTTTACATCGTCCATTAAGACACATTCCTGGAAACTCAACGCATTCATTGATATCCTGGCGCTCGGTGAACCCGTCACCTTTAGGACAAAGTTCTGCATGCAAATGGCTTCCTGCTTTAGGACAGAGTTCACATTTATCATTGCCCCAAGCACGACCGACAGCACAGCAACAAATACTACGAGAAAATTGGCCTTCAATTGGATTGGTACATTGACCGTGACGATAGTCCATGAAACAAGTCTCTTGTCGTGTATCAATGCATGTAGTATCTGACAGAAGAAATAAATAAAACAAATAAGAATGATGGTTCAAATATAATAAAAATTATCATTCATCTATTAATTCATCAGTCAATTACGGGTAGAATCAAGTGTAAGTCCTGGTGGACACTCGCAGCGATAGGATCCATCTGTATTAACACATGTACCACCGCCTTTACAAATACCAGTGTTGAGTTCACATTCGTTGATGTCAGCGCACGCTTTTCCATCAATTTTCGCGTAGCCTTTTGAACATTCGCATAAGGAGTAGTCGCAGGTCTCACATGGACTTCCCCAAGCAACACCAACCGAGCAACAGCACTCGGATTTTAATGCCAATCTTGGAAAATTATTTTCACATCTACCTTCAATCATTTTTGTCCAACAAGAACCACGACGATTATCTAAAACATGTTGACAATTTATTAGGAATATTATTCGACATCATTATCGGATTAATTTTGGTGGACAAACTAATAGAGTTCAGAAGTCTATAATCAACTCACCCATGCAGATATGACCGGTATTGTCTAGAATGTATCCGTTGGTACATTCGCAATCATATGAGCCTTTGGTATTAATACAATTTCCATTTATGCAAACATCTGCACCCAATTCATCGCATTCATCAACGTCCTCACACATTTGATTTTGATTATTGAATCTCGTGCCAGTTGGGCATATGCATTGAAAACTTCCTGGTGTATTTCTACAAGTACCACCAGAGCAAAGTGAATGTTCCAAAGCACATTCATCAATGTCACTGCAAATTTTTCCAGTTGCATCCAATTCATATCCATTATCACAAATACAACGATAAGTACCCATTAAATTTTCGCAGCCACCGTTCACACAAATATTTATATTTTGTGCACATTCATTAATATCTGTAAAGAAAATAGTACTCTTGAAAAAAATTTTAATCGTAAAGGTAAAAAAAATATTGACGTCTCTTGTTTTTTGGTTTATTTGTACGATCATACCATCGCCATTATAAGTCATTCCAGCGCCGTGAGGACAAAGAGCTTCGAATTCGGACGTATCAGGCATCGGACACGCTTGACAGTTGCTTCCCCATCCGAGTGGTTGTCCAAGAATGACGGTGCAACAGCAGCAACTCGACTTAGTCACTGCGACTGATGTTGGATTGGAACACTGACCATTTTTGTATTGAGAGTAACAGAGATCTCGTCTGGTATCTGTTGAATAATCAGATTATCATTGATCCATATGGAATATAATCTCCTTCGACATTTTAATATAATAAATCGAAGTTTACCAAGACACGATCGACCATCAGGTCCGAGATTGAATCCAGGATTACACTCGCATCTGAAGCTGCCAGGTGTATTTTTACACCTTCCATTCTGACATGGTGCACTGAGACACTCATCAATATCTACAAGTCGATGATGGATGATATAAATCCAAACGGTACAACCATTTTTAACATAAATAAATCGAAAAAAAAATAATCCCATACCGATGCAATGACTCTGATCAGGACCAAGTCTAAATCCGGAGTCGCAAACGCATTTGAATGAACCTTCCATATTCACACATTTTCCATTTTCGCACATTCCAGTTGTTGAACATTCATCCATGTCTACACAAAATGTATTATCTCTGGAAGGTGTAAATCCAGATTGACAAACGCAGTGATAAGATCCTGGTGTATTTTCACATCTCCCATTCAAACATATCCTTGGATTTTCCGAGCACTCATTGATATCTGCAACAAAGTACGAAAAAAAAAAAAATGCTACAATGTTATTTCACACCTTGGTATCATAACAAAAACATACTATCAATACTATTCATTTTAATACTTAAAATTACTTTCAGGTCATATCATTTTTCAAGCTATCTATAATTATCTCTGAGAATATATAATTTATAATAATTCCTATCATATTTTACACCGCGTTTTTATTCTTAAATTATCAAACAAAAAAGAATTCGATTAATTTAATTTATATGGTCACATTCATTATTGTTGTGTAAATAGGAAAAAATTGGTATAAAATAATGGTATCAACGGCGAGATATCATTGACCGGTGCGATGTGTTGGCCGAAGGCGCTTCCGCATTCATTTCAACGATGCTGCACGCACCCGCCCGTTATCTTCTAATACTCCCTATCGGAATATAGCTGTGTGATAAACTGCCGTCTTGTAAATTACCCACGTGATGTAGATGGTGCAAAAGGTGTGGGAATCTCTCTTTGACCATATACATAAATATAAATAACATAATGCGACAAACTAAAGAGGTACATAAACTTTCTTATAAAATAATCCATATTATCCTTTATTTTATCCGTAATTGTAACGACATTTATATCGTATAAGGCTTGATATATTTACCAATGCACGTGTTCTTAGATGGCGAGAGAACGTAACCGTCATCGCATTTGCATTTGAACGAACCGTTCATGTTAGTGCAATGTCCATTGGTACACATTCCAGTATCTTGGCATTCATCGTGGTCTAGTAAATCATGAAGATATCAAAGTAATTATAAAAGAATTATCCTCTCGTTGCAAATATTAAATTCACATATTTGATTTTAGGATTTATGTACCACTGCAATATCTTCCTTCGCCTGAGACAACAAAACCGGGTGGACAATGACAAATGAAACTCCCTGGCTGATTCTGACATGTTCCACCTTGACAATAATCCTGCGCACACTCATCAACGTCTTCACATCTGCCAGACAATTTGAGAAAACCTGGATAACACTCGCATTCATAACCATCTACAGTATCGACACATTTTCCACCGCCACAAATGTCTGGACGTAGCACACACTCATTGATGGTAATTTGTTGCGATTCCAAACACAATTTTCTATGTTCGTCTGTGGGAAGTTGGTAGATTCATTATTTTTGTTCATATTTATTGTTTCTTTTTTTCATTTCAGGGATTGATTATTTACCTGTACCACTGTTTGGACAAATGTAACATTCATCACCCCAACCACGACCCATATTTTTTCCACAGCAGCAATCTTTCTTGCTGAGCCTGATCGCCAAACGTGTTTTGCATTGACCATTTCTATTCACAGCCGTATAACAAACTCCTTGGCGTCCATCTGGAATAATATGGGCAATCATTATTTTACGCTTTTTCATTCATCTGCAATGCTGTCTGTTCAATTTAACATACCAATGCAAAGTTTACGATCCTGACTTTGAATAAATCCTGGATTACAAACGCAGTAATAACCACCTTGAGTATTTATGCATTTTCCATCAGCGCAAATGTCTTCTTCTTGACACTCATCTTTGTCTTTGCATTCGTTAGTTTCTAAATCGCGTGCTTGACCATCGGGACATTCACAAGTAAAGGAGCCAGGTGTGTTAATACATTTTCCACCCTCGCACAATCCCGGAATGGCTTCGCATTCATTCACATCTGCAAGAAGGTAAATATAACATCTTGATCAATGTTTGACTGCAATAAATTCCAACAAATTGATATTCAATGACGATGACATTGCAGGTAAAATGGGACTGCAAAATTTTTCTCCGCTGCAACTCACCTACACATTGACCTTGGTTTGTTTTTATGTGCCCAATTTCACAATCAAGTCTTGCTGGACATCTTTCACACGGATGTCCCCAACCTTTACCAACAGTTGCACAGCACATCTGTCGTGTGCAAACAACACCTTGAAGATGTACCAAACACTGGCCATTCTTGACTTTCGTATAGCATGGACCAGTTCTGTAATCAGTTTCACATCGTCTTCCGGTGTACCCATAGATGCATGCGCAACGATCAGGTCCAATACACCTTCCCTGGTTCAAACATGGCTCACGGCAAATAGCTAGAATTATATAGCAGTGAACATGAGAGGTATGTTATTACAGCTAATATTTATTTACTCTGATTGTACATTATTTTTGAGTTGTAACTTTGTGATTTATTCCTTCAAATTAAAGGAGTCACAATAATTTACGTCAATTACTGTTATAAATTTTTTATTCATCGTTTAGCACTTACGTTCATTACAGAATTCGCCCTGATATCCAGACCTGCATTGACATCTTCCATCAACGCAATTTCCATTGATACATCTTGCACGACAGTTTCCACTGTTTCGATGTGGTGTTCTGTGTTCATCACGAGAATTGCTATCGTGCGTTATACCTGGAGGTCCTAAACTCATTGAAAGATGAAGGCATGTTAATAACAATTCTCCATTCTGCTTCATATGTATCCATATTCATATTGATGTTTTATTTTTTAGTTCAGAGTGAGATAAAATCGATTGAGCCAAAATGATTAAGCGGAGGCGAATTGAATTGAATTGATTCATAAAATTGGCCCTGGGTCCACGAATTCATTGAATCGACTAGACACTTCGTTTAATTCGTCAAATTCATTTAATTACCTCGCGTCTGTGATGACGGAGGAAACGAGTTCAAGTTGGATGAGGATGATGATGATGATGAAGGATTGCAGGCTGATGCGACTGATCCACCCTCACAAAGACACACATTCGGTCTTATACATCTTCCATTGTCACACCGACGGACACAAATTGCTAAAGAATAGCAAAGTAATTGTATCATAATCATCAACAATTAATTCAGGAAAACAATCGAAGGAAGTAACACGAATCTGCCCTTATTTTTCAGTACTTACGCACTAAACAGAGTGCAGTGTTTGGTCTTTTACTCCATCCTGGACAACAGTAACTCCTGTACCTCGACCTGCAGACGTTGGGACTGTGAACAAAAAATAAATGAAGAGAAAAAATAGTTTATGAATGCATAACCATAGTTGTATAACTCAGATAACTTCCCGATGACTTCTCAACTGTACACAAGGAATTGACCCAGAAAGTTTCGCGGGATGGTAACTCAATAATTCCATCGTCTTCTCGAGTGTCATATGATCTTGATGTGTAATAGAAAAGGAAAAGAACCCGTGGAAAATAAAAAAAAAAGGGAATGAATGGAAGGAAAAAAAAAATTAATAAAAACTCCGCCAGGCGGCAGGGTAAAAAGGGCTCTGGACTATGTGCCACCTTAAGACAAGGCGGGCATTCACATCGGTTCACCATAATTAACGTCAGCTGCTGTAGGCCGTGTTTTAAGTACTTCCACTTACGCGGAGTGGCGCCGCGGTTTATTGCCGCCTTATGAGCGCATCCGACTCCTTTATATCGCATGACAAACACATATACCATCAACTAGGGAGAAAGGAAGATGGGAAATGAATAAGAAGAGAAAAAATCCAATCAAACTACGACCGACTCAATCATCGCGATCATGGGTCAGTATCATCTACACATTTTCTTCCTTTTTTTTTGTATTAATAACGAAAAAGAAGATATAAGAATTGAGAACCTTCCACAGCTTCTGACACGTGACATGGATAATTGCGATTTATTTACGAGATTTATTTATGATGTGGTGAATAATAAAACATCAGAAGATCGAGTATCGATGAAAGGTCTGCATATGAAATACAGATTGAAGAAACGGTAAAGCAGTTGAACACATGAGGTATAATTCATCTTTGAGTGATTTTATAAATATAAATACACCAATTAGAATTATCAACACTCACGTACGTGAAAAAAATAGATGAATTCATCAACGAGATATTTATTTAGGTGTTTTAATGATTAATGAATTTGTGTGCTTTTTGTTTATTTGTTCATTGAGGATGTTTTAGCATGATATCCCGACCAATTGGAATTTTCATTGCGCATATATATCGTAACATTTAATTACGAACACTTAACGATTGATGCAATGATAGT
Source organism: Meteorus cinctellus (assembly GCA_030523045.1). NCBI lineage: Eukaryota > Metazoa > Arthropoda > Insecta > Hymenoptera > Braconidae > Meteorus > Meteorus cinctellus. The sequence continues at coordinate 280,637 of JAPYZF010000070.1, forward strand.
TGTGAGCAGTTATGTCGCGCCATAGTGATGAAAATAAATATATGGGAATGCGAATATCACGATTGCGTGCGCAACACTTTACTAATCTGTGGCAACGCACATTACTTACACACATGGCAAACAATTTATTTCAATTGCTACTTATTAAATAAATATTTTTCTTTGATAATATGAAAATCAGACAGATTAAACTTTGTGAGATTCACTAGTTTAATAAAAAAGAAAAATTGTTCTATAGAGTGTTACAAAACAAAATTTCACGTGTAATATCGACATCGAGACCCCATAATTTTTACGCTTTACCAAATTATATAGATTAACTACATTCCAACCTTTCTGAACGACCAATAAATACACTTTTTTTTTTATTATCTAAACTTATCAACGAGACAATGGTGAAATTCCATAGCTTGATCCCTTGATCAAATGGTCCACTAATTTCCTTCAACAATAGGGTTGGAATTTTTTTTTTCTCCAAAGATTCTCCATGTCACTTTAACACTGCGGGGTATCATCGACAATGTATCGATTTATCAGACATAATACCCTCTATCAAGCAGGATGAATAGATAGAAAGAAATATTTTTCTTATTTCATCCAATCCAATAGAATCATATTAAATATCATTTTCTTCTTATATTTTTTTTCTTCCCCGATTCATTTAACTAGCTCATAACGATCAATTGTAAGAAACAAAATGGAAAGAAAGAAAGAAATAGTAAGCAAAAGAAATATGTCAAGTGAAGAGGATATGCGCAAGTTAAATAAGTTATTGGATGAAATGAAAGCGAGAGTGACTTTTAATTTCTGCAATAAAGAAAGCCAATTAGATAATTATCCACGCTAATTATTCATAGTCTACCGTTGAACTGGGTTAAACGATACATCTTGCGTAATGATTGTATTTCTCTATTCGTTCAAAGAAAAAATGAATGTGTGTTTATAACAGCGGAAGTTGTTGAGTGGAAGTCATTTATTTATACGACAAGTGCAGACATAAACTTTTGTCGTATAACAATTTTTCCATTTTATTGTACTTCATATATTTAATAAGATCAATTATTTCACATATGAAATTTTATTGGCGATTCAACAATGATCTTTAAGGTCATGATGAATTAAATAAATCGTACAATTACGCAAAAAGAACGAATAGCACAACTATATTTTAACTATCAATTGGAACGCGCTCGTCATTTAAATAATACCATCATGAATAAACTCAGATAATATCGCGTTGAAAATTAATTCAACACTCGACATTAACATAATATTCATCCCTCTAGCAATCATATCAAATGAATAAATACCCATCATTATTGTTTAATATTATTATTATTACAACTAAAAGACATATTTCAAAATTGATATTTATGATTTTACGACACTTTAAACATTTTCGCATTTATCTTACTGCAAATAGTTCTAATGCAATGATTAGCATGATAGTTCTAGGACTTTATTGAGCAATAAATGTTGTAGAATAATTTAATCAAAAAATGAATAGCAGAAGTGAAAAAAAAAGAATGATACAAATTGGTAATAAAATAAATGGACAAATTCTTACAGAATTCTTTCGTCTTTTTCCGCGTGTATTTTTAGCAGTGGTATTCACGCCGTTGTGTGAGCGCGTAGATTGTTATCTGGGTTGAAGTTTACATTGAAAGAGAGAAAAGAAGAATGAAAGAACACCCGCGGGAGAATGTGAGAGTTAATTGAGCGCAAGTTAATTCATCTATGTGTACGTTTTATTTATTTATTTGTCTATTATTTTTCTACTTTTATTTATTCATTTTTATTTGAGTAGCAATTCTAAAACCAGCAATTTTCCTCAAGTCGAGCAGGGCAGATGTTGAATTAGCATGTAGTGTATGTATATATATATTTATATAGAGAAGAAGCTCTCTCTCCATATCAGTTGGAAAAAGTAGGGTCTCGCCCGATTATTATAAGTGGCTACTTATTCATGGGCAAATAATGCTAATTACGGAAACATGTCGACAAACAACTGTATGAGTGTAAGAGAGAAAGGACTAAAATAAAAGAGAAAAAGATTTGCACCATGCAACAAACTGCCGCACAAGTCTTCGACAGGTTTTTCCGCCATCATCCAACTTAGTTTGTTATACATATACACACATTCAATCGACCTTGTAATTTACATCGGCGCCGCAATAAAACGTCAATCGATTGAATTTTTTTTCACTCTTCCGGGAATTTTATTTTCTATATCTTGTCTTATTTATTTTATTATTTTTCTTCTATTACTATGAGCAAAATAAACATCAGGAGATTGGGAAGTAGAAGACTTTTAGTTGGATTGATATTTAAGTTCTCTCATTGTGAATGTAAGAGTGTTGATGTCTTGTGTGAGTGAATTTTTAGGGTTGCTTGGGAAAAGATGTGAAGAATTTTTTTAATTGGGTAGGAAAAATTGTGAATCTGTGAGGGATGATGAGAATTAAGTCTTTGAAAATTTCATTTTATTGTTTCATGTTGATATCAATTCTTTTTATCTATGTTGATGTTTCGAATAAATTCTTTAATCAATAACAATTCTACAACTGATGAATAAATCGATGTTAGAATTTGAAAGGGGATTTTCTAGAGCACACAACATTCACAACTGCGTCACGTGACACACATCAATTCGATTGTTTACGATTACTTATTTTTACGCAGAGTGATGAATATATAATTTAAATGGCACGTGCTTTTGCCCATTGTTATAGAGTTTGTGACGGGTGTGCACATATTGCATTACCAGGAGGAAGTGCCATAGATGTAGGTGCGCCATATACACAACGTTGTGAATTATTGGAACGGATAATAAAACATTCGACAATTCAACAATGATCATTGATATGATTATATTCATTATGAATGTGAGTACGAAGTATTATTATTGTTAATCAGGGAAATATATCCGGTGTTTTGGTGAATTTCATTCATAAATATTTAAAGAGGAAAGAAAAAATATTGAAACAAAAATAATTACCCAGAGACTGATGTCTGTAAATGATTGTCGATATCTTGCAATGGTGTTGTAAAACCTTCTGGCGGTGCCAAAGTAGTTTGCGATGATTGACGATATCGTTCTCCTCTCGTCAACTCCTCGTGAGTTTCTGCCGCAAGGAGAGCGAGTGTCAGCGTAACGTAAAACGTTTTCATCGCTTTCCCGTTTTTCCGTTATTTATTTCTTCTATTTGTTTTCCCCTGTGATTTGCTGTTGCTTTTTCTTTTCAAATTCTTTTTTATCTTCTCACCGAGAAACCGACTCTCGATTATTCACCCTCCAATTCAACCTCAGCATCGGGACTTCCACGTGCGGGCTGGTAATAATTAATTCAGACAAGTTATCAATTAATTATTTTATATCAATTGAATATGATGATAAAAGTAAATCTTAGTGACTAATTATAATTAATTGTGTGATATTATTGTGCATGGTCAAGGAGTAAACGATTGTTCGTATTAATTTCTATTAATTATTAGAGTTCAAATAAAATTAATAGGACACTGATAGAAATTGATAGTTTCTATTTTATCTTTTGATCTAATTTATATTAAGAAATATTTCGAATTTATTCATTACAAGTTTATAATATTTTTCTGTTTCAGTCCCAACTGATATAAAATAATGGGAAATAATGATTCCAGTATGATCAATATTTGTTATCAAAATTATATGGATTCATTTGAATTTTTTCCTGCATCTATTTAATTGTTTGCAAACAGTAAAACAATGGAAATATATATAAAGAGCATTTGAATGGTGATAACACATGTCCGGAGCATGTTGGCGTTCCGGAAGTATAACGTGTAGAATAAAGTGTGAAATGATATATCGCACCATATATATATACATAGAAGTATCACGTGGTACCCATAAATTTACAAAAAAAAAGGGGAACAGAAAAATAAACGTTATCGTTTGACAAATAGGTTCCGTGTATGCGAACGACACGGACTTGTTACTTCACTTATGTCAAATGAAAAAGACACAAAGAAAATGTGAAGGAAAAACAAAATCCTTATTTTGCTTTTTCATATATCATTATTTTCCTACTTCATTTCTTTTCTAAATCTTTTTCTTTCTCTTTATTAATACAATATCACATTATTTTTTTTCCTGTGTAATAAATCAAAACGCGGCGGTGTAATTTGAATGAGCGCGCGCGCGCGATAACATTGGCTACTAGGGTGAGATTGTTATCGCGAGATCAAGGAATTTATATTCTATTCTTCTCATAATATAAAGAAGAAATAGAAGAACAAGTAAAAGAACAAATAAAAATGATATCATTATCACATTTTAATTATGCAATTGAATTTAAATTTCACTGAACACTTAAAAAATTTGATTCACTCGATTAAAATCACATTTAGACACTTTGTCACTTACTCGTTCAAGAAATGAAGGAAAAAAAAATTTCTCCGTCAATGAATAGTTCAACGTTGTTGACGACGATAAAATAAACAAAATTTTCTATTAAAATATTTTTTTCCACTAAAAAATTGTCATTATTAAGTGACTCATGATCAGTGTCAAAGTGCGTGAAATTGGATAATGTAGTGATTATGAATAACTATAGAAGAGAAGTGAGTCCCGAAAAGATGCGCCGACGGGACTCGACGTGAGACTGCCACGGTCGAAGCAAAGTTGAGCTGATGGTGGTGCTTGCGTTCGTCTCTTGTTGGCTTTCTCTCTTCACTCTCATCTCATCTCGCTCGAGTTTCATGCAACCAGCCTCTCTTTCTACATCATCTTCCCACTTCACCCTCCACATCTTCCAAGCTCCTGTCAACACTCGCATCTCATATATACTTATCTATGCATCATCTCACCAATATTATTCAATAAATTAATTATCAACCAATCAATTTATTTACTATTTGATATACCAGCATAAAAAAAAAACGAGAACGAGATATAAATGGTAATAATCTAAAATAAAAACCAAAATAGTATGATCATATATTTGCTGTTCTCCCCTTACGTCAATGTGCCAAGAGAAATGAAAATGGATATGAAGTCATTGAAATGAAAAATATATGGAATGTGTTCGCGAGTCGTTTTCTATTTTAAATATCGCGCGACGGTTATTTCCGTAGTGTGTTATGTATTTTATATGTAAAAATCATTTATAGTAGCGGAACCCATGAAACATTGGATGAATAAAAATAGTTTGTACTTTTTTTTTTACTTTTGTTATCATCATTCTACGTCATATTTGATATTTAAAAATATCTTATAAGTAATTCGATAATAATTAAATCAATCGAATGTACTTCAAAATAATTTCAATGTACAATCAATAAGTATAATTACTAATATTTAATAATTACACATCTAATATAATAGTTATTACGTAATACACCAATAAAATGAATGTGTAAGGGAAAATGACAAAGATCCAAGCAAGAACTTGGTAATGAAGAGAAAAAAATTCTCATGCGGGTTTGACGCGCGCGGGCCGCACGACATGAAAAAATATAATCAAAGATATAAATTAATGAGGACGAGGCGTAAAACAGAATGAGGAGGACAGATAGAAAAACGAGAGTCTATATCTCGCAACTGTACTATGTCACTTGTATATAGTTGTCTCCTTAGAGTCCATCATCATTACAATAGCCGCGATAACTGATTAGCATTTTTGCTATTATTATTTTTCATTCGCATTATCAGTGATAAATTAATGACCGCGATACTTGACTTGTGTTTCTCATACATTTGATGCGTCTATCTACATAGTGTGACACATAATATACAAGAGGAATTTGATATGTACTTATATTAAGTTTGAAATTTCGTTGGCGGTTCGCTCCCTTTTTTATCCTCTTTAATCGCGACTTAACAATTACTGAGAATTGCGTACAACATTTTATTTACTTATTAACAGTAGGTCAATTTCTAATTATTTTTTATTGGTGTTGGTTATTATTGTATTATTCTTATTATTAACTTTTTTTTTTGATTGTTTTGCAGATGTAGCGAAAAACTATGATGACCGCAATTGGGTCGAGCGGATGACCCACTAATATCGATGCAGTTATGAAGTTGACCAAGTAATTGACTATGTTGGTACATTTGCGAACATATTAAATGAGAAGAATTCAACAGTAATTCTTTTCTTTTAATCTTATGATGTTCACACGACTTTTTGTGTTGGTTATATCCTGATGAAAAATGATTCAATGATAAAGAGTGATTTGGGAACCACAAACTGGGCCTTATATTGACATTTGTATCTTAAGCTGATATAATCCTTTTTGAAGAAACGTGAGGTGAGTGGTGATATCGTCCAACTCCTGTTTCACAGGTGAATCTCATTTTTTATCTGCTTTGACAGGGTGATGTGCAGTGGACAAGAAGGAGTTGATGGTGAAATTCTACTCTTCTATAAAATGAACAGAAAAATACAAGAGGAATGGATGCATATGCTACGCATTGCGTTTAGTTGGAATTCTTGAAGACAAAGCCACATTGAGTTGCAACTCGCGCAATAAACTGCTCGTGCGTTCAATAAAACATTCGTTTGCATCTTCGAACGCATTGATAACTTGTTCTCGTTCAGTTCTGTCTAATTCTTCATCAGATTCAGTTTTCAATCGACGATTTTCATTGTCATTGTCAACATAATACTTTGATAAATTCAACGAGGACAATTTTCGTTGATGAGGGGGTTGAAAAGTACGAATCTCGTTATTTGTAAAACTTTCTGGTTCATGTGGAGGTTCTTTGGAATGATTGTCTTGTAAAAATTTTTCTCTTATTTGCTTGCCTCGATTGAATCTATCAGGATCATTTGGGTGCCACGATTTTTTAATTTTTTCAATTTCTACATCTCTACTTGTGTCTTTTCGAAGCTCCAAATGTGTTCTATTATCGCTGACAACTTGTAGAAACCATCTGGGAGTTTCAGGGAAATGTTTTGAAGCCTGTCGACCTTCTAGTGTTTTTCCAATTGAAACTGATGATTTTCTTTCGTCATTTGATTGATGACTTAACGTTCGTTTTGAAATTGCCACAGAATTCCACTCCTCAGCAGTGAGTGGCCAAGATTGCGGATGAACAATAGCTTCAATGATCAATTCATCTCCACCGATGTCCAAATGAACATTTGGCAAGATAATCGTTGAGCCTCCAAATACTTCTGTTATTATCCGACCATCATTTTTCTTCACTTTCAATTTAATTTGAGCGTTTTTATACGAAGTATGAACTCTCAGTGAGATCCAACAACCACCAGGGGTTTTCAAAATAGCTTTCAGTATTAAATTATGGACATTTGGGATGTAAACATCTGATAATTCGTGAATTTTAAGAGGTGGAAATTCAACCAATGGCAATATTGGTTTGTCTTCATCGAAAAAGATTAATTGAGGTTCAGCTTTAACGGTTGTCAAGTGCAGAGACCACCCCAATTGCTCTATGCTGTGAAAAATCGACATAGAGATTTATTCTCTCCTTATTTATAACAAAATATATATAAGTTAATTCACCTTTTATCATAATTCCACCCGTAACCAACGATAGAATATCCTCTATTTTTTCTCTGATAGTGAAAAGGAATCACATTATTGACATTTCGTTGAAGCTCACAACCAGTATCATTATTGAACACTTGAAGAATGGAAGCAGGAAGATCAACGAATAAATCTACACATGCAAATACTAAAGAATTATTGAGAACGTTAATCGTAAAATGAACAATCGGGATCCATTGGTGAGGAGATATTGACGTGAGAGTGCCCTTAAATTCCTGTACTTCCAGAACCTTTTGGAAGTCAGTGCTGCAGGGATAATGTTCAGGTAATTTTTCATTGCATTTTATAACATTTCTAATGAGGCCGCAGATTGAATTCACGTCAACAGTATCTTTCAGAATCTGATGCAATGTTTTTCGAACTGATTTGTGTCGTTTGTGATTGACATCATGGATTCGTTTATATAAATTCACTCGAGCCATTCGCCAAAACGATTGGATTATTTTCACTGCATTCACAATCAATAAATTTTGATGATAATCTTGTTCCTCTTCGCTGGACTCTTGATTGATATCTTCCATTGATGGATTAGGTCCATGATCCAACCGGTTATTATCGCCAGTCGTTTCAGAATTGCTTCTGATTTCAGGATCACGAAAAAGAATCCTCAGGGCTTCCAAAGCATTCTTATCAGATTTTTTTATAACCAATCCAATCAATTCTCTGCGAAAATAATCATGGATCAATTTATATAAACGTCTTTCTAATTCATTATTTTTACTTTCAGGCATATAGCTGTGGTAATAATTTTTCAGATTGACTCGATAATTGAATGTACCAAATGAATCGAATAAATTACTCATTGAAGTCTGTATTTTAGACGCCAGCAATTTTATGCTTTCAGATTCCGACTGCATAAGTTCGTGCATTCGTTTTCGATCTCCAACGTGGAAATCCGTATCCGATGATATGGATAAATGATAAGAATTTTTAGAATGACAGAAAATTCGCAACAAGTGTCTGCCAGGCTCCAAACGAAGAGCTTTTGATGTTGTGGCCATTGTTTTAATTTCAAGTAATGGTTTACTCTCCAGTGATCTGTTGAACCAACAGTGTCGCTCAATAATTAATGAGGAATTCCTGCCAGATTCTGGGATCGTTGAGAAGTTCAATAGAAGGAATTTCGAGTGGACAGAGTCAACGAATAGATATAGAGGTTCATTTCTAGATTGCATTCCAATGTGGTTATATTCATAACTTTTTTTTATTCGAATTGTGTCATCAAATGCTCCGACTTTTAATTTTTTCGTACCCATTCGTGACATGTTATTTATTTTTTCTTTCTTATCTGCATGCAATTCATCCGGCAACACATCTGCTACATCAATACAACACTTGAAGTACTCAAGTTTGAAAAAGAGAAAAATATTCATTGGATAATCGGAGAGTGTGTTGAAGTCGAGCCATAATGAGCTCAATTCTTCCTCCTCATTTGCAATCGCAACATTCGTTGGATTGAATAAAAAAATTCTTCGTGTTGGGATGAAGTAATCGCCTGGGTCGATGATTCCGCGACGCATTGCCCATGGAAGCCAACGATGAAGTTTCCAACTTTCCAATGGTGGTTTGATCTTTGTATGAACAATAATTGAGATAAATGAAAATTCGAAGAAAAAACAAAGATAATTGAAGATACAATATCGATAAATTTATGAAACTTGCTAGTGTAGAATTTGATGACGTGTTAGCGGAAGACTCAATGTAAGCAGGATAATTTGGAACAATTCCATACGGAACTTCCGTGGAATTATTTTCCTTGTTGTGAATAGACAAAAGTGTTACAACAGGGAAATTCCTTTTATTCCAAATTTTCTCTTTACTTTGCTTATCAGTTTTAGATATTTTATTCCGTTTCTTCTGTTTCTTGAGAGTTATCTTTGCTTTTTTCAATTCCTCTTTTTGATCTTCCAATTCATTGGACGATTTGCTAGCTTTAGAATAATTGGTCACCAATTCCCAGCGATCATTCGGACTCAAATGGCTGATGTTCAATGACATACATGACCATCCTGTACTGACAATCATGAAGAAGCCATGAACAATGCATACATTGTTACTCAAAATGTTTATTTACCAGTTAAACAAACAATTGGATTGAAATCATTAATTTCATCGCGAGAAATCCAAGATCTCGGGGCAATTTTCAGCATGGCTTTGGCAAGGAGAATTGGCCAAAGCTCTTGATCATTTTCTGTACGTGGCAATAGGAATTTTCCTTCAATGTTTAATGGAATCGAATCATTTATCTCAATGCGACGCCAACATCCCATGAAAAATAATCTCACAACGTATCGCCCTATAGATGTAAAAAAATCATATAACAATTGTTATATTATTATGGTATATGGGTGTGGCCAATTAATTTGTGATTGCTGAATGTAATGAAATACCACGAGGATTTATTTGGGGATCGTGTTGCGCACCCAGCCCAGCTTTATTCATGAAATGAATATATAATGAGCCGTGCCACGGTTTATCTTGAAGGTTCCACGAGGACCCAGGGCACTCAGTTACTTCTAATCCTTCTCGACCATAACATGATAAAATTGTCACTGAAGAAATGAACCATCGCATAAATTCACTGGTGAGTAAATGTTGATTGTTCACGAACAGGTTTGGATGATTATTCGATAATGATGAACAAATTATTGGTTTGAAATTTTTTATTTCATGTGGACGCTTCCAACTATGAGGTTTCAATGATGGAGGTAATTCTAAAGGTTGAGAATCGTCGTCAGAGTGAGTAAAACTTCCTGCAATGAATTGTATCCATTTTATTTATTTGTGTGTCAATCAGAATTTTATTGTGATGAATTTATGTGTATTACCATTAGAGTTGTTCCATTGCTCTGAGTTTGAATCATTGTCCGACCATCTAGGCCACGGTACTGAGTCATATCTCGAGAAACTCTCTGACTTATTTAGTTTTTTACTATTGTTTGACATTTTGCCTTATCTTTATTTTCACTATTAGATCCAAGAGGAGAAATATAAAAAATATTAATGTTCGTTTGTTTTGTGGAACAATAGTGGAAAAGAAAAATAAAAGCAGAAAGATTAATAGAATGTAAAAAGAGTATATATTTTATTTTGTCATTTCATTTCTTGTTGTACGCCGGTCGTTTATACAGAAAAATAATGAGACGGCGCGCAAAACAAGTGAGGAAAGAATAGGAGAGAACGAAAGAGAATGGTAAAAAAGAATAAGTGTAAATTTAGCAGACATGAGACCATTTTTGTTTATGAATAGATAACTGAATAATTGAGATAATGAAATTCTCAAAAAAATGCTCGTACAGATTTTGAGATTCTCTACACGAACATTTTTCTATTTTTCCTTCACCTACAATTAATTTATCTATTTCTAAATTCTAAACATTGTCAAATATCTGCTACATTCATACTCTCAAAAACGATTGGATTCGAAGATAACATTACTTTTGATCGCCATTTGAATCCTAATATTACAATGAACGATAAATTTGTGAATAAAAAATACTACTACATACTTGTATCACTAGTTAATCATACAGATTTTTCAGAAAAAATCTCAATTGTAAAATTTCTCATAAAAATATTCTTCCATCAGTGTCATGACATATATGAATTGCATCTCACTGAGGATTTCAGAACAGAAGTATATGTATCTATATACATATGTCTTGAATTAATAATGATGAAATGATGATGGTCAACGCATTATAAATGACAATATCCACCATCCTAATTAAGAATTATGATATTAAACAATTTCTATCATTAATAGTTATTATCGAATGCTAAATACTAATTTTTGTTTTGCGTTTTTTCTTTAGTTTAGTTCATAGAATTTGATCTACATAATTTTGTAATTAATGCAGCGAGCAAAAATATCTAATCCCATAGGGGATTCATATTAACAGATAAATTTCGAGTGACTGCGCATTTAATTATAAGATGTTTTTTTTTCAGCGGTTTCTTATTTTAATTTCTCTTTGTATTTTGTTTTATTTTGAGTCTCCATTATTATTTGGCAAGATGTGATTCTGGTGGGATTGGATGGAATTAAAAGACGTTACATTTCTTATCATCAGCAAAATTATCTTTCTCTTATTGGGATATTTGTCACCGTGTATACCGTGATTAGTTTTGAGCACCTATCGGAAAATTTTGAGCAATGTGAGGCTACATAAACATTAAATTTTTATAGGCGACTGAGGAAAATTGTTTTCACGGAGATACAAATATTTTTGTGATTTGAATTGATAAAAACACTTTCAATTTTTTTTTCTTCCGTATTGTTAATCATTTTTTGATTTTTTTACTCGATCTTGATAATGGATGAAATCAGAGAGCGATGGGAATTGCTTGAGAAATCGCATTTTACCTTGGAAGGAATTATTGGCGTTTGCAAAGTGTTTAGCAATGGTACGAGAATGAATATACAAACTTACGTACCTCTTAAACGAATAATAAAATACTTTGTTGAGTTGCGAGAAACAGATAAAATAATTGTAAAAAATTCATTGGCACTGGATATCATTTCTCACAATTATTAGGACGTTATCATTGAGATAGGAATGAAATTGAAATAGATTATTGCAATAAGACTGGGATCCAACGAATGATCTAATGATTTTTACTCGGCCCAGAGGCACGTTGATCCTCCATGCGACCAGCCTGTAGCCTCTGAATCAATGCAAAGAGATCTTCTTCAGGTACTGTAGTACCTGAATGAGTGTTATTCCCATTAGATCTTTGGTTTGTTTCCTCCTCTACATCTTGAATTATTGATGCAGCAGGCAATGGACTCCTCTGATCCTCCAATCGTGAACTTTGACAGCGTAATAGCATATCAATGAACGAATCATCGGCGTCTTGTGGTGTTCGCACTGGTGTTTTCATTACAGCTTCATTTTTTGGATTTGTATTGAGACCTGGGAGGTATGGCAATGTCACCCGTTGCTCGTCCATACGTTTACTCTGCATTCCAGCAATTAATTCCAGTAAATCATCTCCATCTCTGCAAAAAATTAATTCGAAATTAAATTAATTGAGGAAAACCATCAACTTTACACTGACAGTTATAATCACACACTTTTCTTTTTCAGGTAATGGCGGTGGTGGTGCTTTCATTCTTGGTTTTCGATTTGTATTGAGAACGCAACGCTGATCATCCATTCGCCCTGATTGAAAACGCGAAAGGAGCTCGAAGAAATCTTCTTCCTCTTCCTCTTGTGATGGTTGTGGTGCGATGCCTGCACGTGCCATTGGTGGGTCATCTTTTTGTTTGCCATCGGGTGTCAACTGAATAACAGAATGAAAAAAAAAAATTACTACATGAGTCTCATTATTGTTCATAGGTACTTTTCAATGAGGCATACCTTGATCAAATCGAGGTTATCCATGCTTTGACGCCGGAGTCTATATCTTCCTGGTGATGAAGCTGCATTAATAGTTGCAGTATCACTTGTAGGATTATTATTGATTCCTGTATCGTTTTCTTTCTCATTATTCTCCATACCAAGTATTTTTTGCAAATCGCCAACATTCATTTGTGCAGTGGCTTGACCCATTGGATCGCCCAACTCCTTTGAGATATTCAAATGTAACGTAGCGAAATGCAACGCTTTCTCATGATTGTCCATTGCCGAATAGGCATTTCCCAATGACCAACATGCCCTGCCCTCGCCCACACGATCCATCAACTGTTGGGCAATTACCAAATGACGCAAGTGATACTCTATTGCTGCCGGATAGTCGTGTAATAAAGTATATGTGTTACCAAGTGAATAACACGCTTGTGCTTCAACTGCACGATCGCCTAATTCTTGAGCGAGAACCAGAGTACGTTTGTAATGTTGTGCTGCTTTCTCAAATTCACCAAGGAAAATATGTGAGTTGCCAAGATTAGTATTTGCACGTCTTTCCGCTGCTTTATCACCGAATTCACGTGCTATTTTCAGTCTTTCGTTGTGATAATAAATGGCTCTTTGGAATTCACCCAGTAGATAAAATGTATTACCAAGATTGCCACAAGCACGCCCCTGCGCCGCTGAGTCACCTAATTCACGCATCAATTCAAGATTTTGCTCGTAATAACCCACAGCTTGTTGAAGACATTGTCGTATGTCTTCAGAAAATTCACCTGGATCACGATGGCCTCTTCCACCCTGTTTACTTTTCGCATGATAAACATTACCCAAATTATATAGCGCTCTGCCTTCACTTAGTTTATCACCAATTTCTCGTGATATTTCCAAGTGTCGTTTACAGCAAATCATTGCTTCGTCAAATTTCCCCATAACTTTCAGAGTATTCCCAAGATTACCACTTGATTTAGCCTCGCCCAATTTGTCACCCATTGTCCGTGCTAATGTCAAATCATGTTTGTGATACTGCATTGCTTTTACATAATCCCCCAAGTAAAAATATGCATTTCCCAACTGACTATAAATGGCACTAAGTGTACCGAGATCATCAGTACCAGCTTGAATGGCTGCTTGGAAAAATGCTACTCCAGATCTACAATCACCAGCTTTACACAGACGCTCACCCTCTAAAGCAAGTTCCAAGCATGTGTTACTGTCAATGCCACCATTCTGAAATATAAAACAACAAGCATCATATAATTTTCATTAAAAAAAAAGAAATCCCAATCGAATACGTAAATGATTGTTATTTAAACCAATGATTCACTTCATTATTTCAAGATTAACATTTGTTTAATGAAATGAGTCACTCACTTGTGCTTCAGCTGCGATATTTTCCACATTACTACTCGTAAAAGCCATGACGAATGTTACAAATAGCGAATAATTTTTTCAAATACACATTGACGAGCTCAATGTGTCTATAAAATTTGAAATATAATTGTTTGATGATTGTCTTCTATAACACCTGTGTTTTATAGAGAATTCTCTTCTTTACTTCTGTTTTTGGAGCACGAGTTCATGAATGTTGTAGAATCGTATTCTGACGGTTATTGATTTGTGATACCAAAAATTGGATACAGCACATCTTCACCAGTTAGCGACTTTGTATGAAGTAGCCTCATTGATGAGTCCATGAGACGAGTCTTCATAACGTTTATATGTATATATATTTTTTATCCTCTCTTTATCAATTAAAGGCGCGTCATCTGGCGTCATTCGAAGATCTACACACACACCCCCGCACACATACACTCATGAACATTCATTAGGGTTGTGTATAACCTCACTTTTATTTCTACGCGCCCTACATTCAACGATGCCATAACCTTACTTATGGGCTCGTTTACATGAATGCGATAGATATACAAGTTAAAACCGCATTTGTTGAAATCGACATTATGAAAATGCAGCTTCTCAAGGTTATGGCGCACCAATCGCAATGGAGTAGTTCATCATATTGCTCATACAACTGGAGAGGCTCGTGTTTTCGTAACAGCAATTGAAGGAGGAGTTATTTTCTTTCGTAATTTTATTCTTCATATCCATTGATTTGTCTCTCAACGTAAGTTGTTTTATCAATAAAAGGAAGTAACATGGCTCCAGCTGCTGAAACATTGGCGAAAGAAAAAATGGAAAAACCACATAGAGGTATAAATGCAGTATTACTTGGACCACCCGGCAGTGGGAAGGGAACTCAGGTATTATTCGACCTATGAACTTCACTTGGAGATTTTTTAGTTATACATCTATTGCTTATTCATGTCTAATTATTTCTAATTGTGCTGATTGTGCTGACGTATAGGAATCACATCCTTACCTCTTTGAACTCTGTTATCTAACGAATTTCGTAACACAACTCAATAGAAATATTTATTTTGCAGGCTCCATTATTCAAGGAAAGATATTGTGTGTGTCATTTGTCGACTGGAGATATGTTGAGAGCTGAAATTGAAGGTGGTTCGAAAATTGGCGCTGAAGTGAAGAAAATAATGGATGAAGGAAAATTAGTGAGTGATGATTTGGTTGTCAGTATGATTGATAAAAATCTTGATAAGCCTGAATGTAAACGTGGATTTTTACTGGATGGCTTTCCACGAAGTGTACCACAAGCTGAGAAATTGGATGATATGCTTACAAGGCGGAAAACTAAGTTGGACGCTGTTATTGAATTTGGTATTGATGATAACTTATTGGTACGTCGTATCACAGGTCGTTTAGTTCATCCAGCGAGTGGTCGCTCTTATCATGAAGAATTTGCACCGCCGAAAGAACCAATGAAAGATGATATCACTGGCGAAAAATTGATCAAACGATCAGATGATAATGCGGACTCATTGAAAAAACGTCTCAATACTTATCACACTCAAACACAACCGTTGGTTGATTATTATGCAATGCAAGGCATTCACAATTATGTGAATGCAGCGAAATCCAGTGAACAAGTATTCAAAGATATTGATAGCATTTTTCTTAAAGCAATCAAGCAGGATGAAAAGAAGAGTTTTTTCAGTAGATTCTTCAATTAATTCTTGGGGGGAAAAAAATGGTCTAAATTAATATTAAGAATTTTATTTTTTAATTTCTCCTCTCTCAATAGATTTCAAAAAAGTTATCCGTAAAGAATATCTATTGCAGTATGAAAATATTAATAATTATAGAACATTCCCAATGTGGCGTGAATATCTTCTTCACATTGGGAACTCGATGATAATATGTAATAGAATTGAATGTTTTGGGAAATTCTAATGCTGACACAGTCTAGGACGATATATAGAAGTTTCGGTGCATATTTATCGTGCAAATGAACGTAAGTAATTAATTGAAGCGTGAGCAATTGGTATAGAGTACATTAGAATTACAATTGCCACAATAACGCGCAAAAACTTGTCAATTATTCTTCTTTCCGCCAAGTGTACACAAAAGATTCTCTTTTGCTGAATTAATTCTACTATCTGCTGGCATAAATAGTTTCAATTGTTTTGGACTGCCAAACATGAAAAATGTTAACAGCACTCTGTTGATGTAGGAGTAACAACGCACGTCAGTTTGTTAACAGCATTAGATTAGAACAAATAATCCAATGTTCATAATTGCCTAATTAATGTAAATACAATTCAGATGGAACTAATATTTTAGATAAATTTTGGGAGAAACCAAGATATATTCTGTTACTGTTTTTGAGGCTGAAAGTAATATCCATGAACATGAGTGTTCAGCCTCAGAGAGTGAGGAAAATGAGAAAATAAAATATAAAGAAATGTGTAAGAATAGACGGGGAAAAAAATAAAGTTCATTCAAAAAATTAAATAGATTTTCTTGCATAATGGTTATCCAATATTGCAGAAAGCTTTTATCAATGTATTGAACTATCCAAACTCATCATTATCACTCACCTCTGCCCCTTCTGTTTCTTTCAACGTGATTTCTTTTTCTTAGTTTTCTCCGTATTCTTCTACATCTCTGTTCTTCCATTCGCGCTTTCATGTGTGTCGGCCTTTAAATAATCGTTATCATGACAACAGAAAGTGAAGGGACAACAAACATTAGCTCGTACACTTGTGCCTAATTTTGTGTGCTTGTGTGTTTTTATTTTGACATAACCTTTGGAATTTTTGTTTGAATAGTTCACAGTAGAATGTGAATGACAGTAGTACTATAAATGTGATTGTACTGTCTCGTCAATCATCTCCAGAACATCAACATAAAGAGGATTGTTTGAACACTGGATAATTTATCAAAATCAGTAAAGGAGTAATCATCACTAAAAATGTTTGTTTACCTCAGTAAAAAAATAGCAATACCCAACAATTTTCGATTAAATTGCATTGCATGGAATCAAAAACATGGATACATTGCTGTGGGTGGTGAAGATAGTCTGCTGAAAGTTCTGCGTGTGGACGCCAATGCGACCAATACAAATAGCAGTGGAAAAACTCGTTCGTTGGCAGCTACCGGCAATCTTAGCATGAATCAAACTCTGGAAGAGCATAATGGTCATGTTCAGGTTGTAACTTGGAATGAAGAATACCAGAAATTGACATCCAGCGATCAGAACGGAGTTATCGTTGTCTGGATGTTATACAAAGGTTCATGGTATGAGGAAATGATAAATAATCGAAATAAATCAGTTGTTAGAGGTATGGCCTGGAGTGGAGACGGTCAGAAAATTTGTATTGTTTATGAGGATGGCGCTGTGATTGTTGGATCAGTAGATGGCAATCGAATTTGGGGGAAAGAATTGAAAAACACATCACTATCGGCAGTTCAATGGTCACCTGATGGGAAGTTTCTCGTATTTGGATTGAAAAATGGATCTGTTCATCTTTATGATAATCAAGGAGTTTTTCTGATGAATCTTCATGTGAATCTACCGGCATTGTCAATGCAAATAATTGTTGCGATGGATTGGTATAATGGTAAATATGGATATTGCGCATTGGATTGTCCAACATTAGCAATTTGTTATGAAAATGGTGGAATTCAATTAATGAGGGACACAAGTGATGATCACCCATTAATAATCCAGACGGGAATAACGAACGTTTGGTGCACATGGAACACGTATGGTTCAATTCTAGCCGTAACAGGAATTCATTCAGCAATTATTGGTGGTGAAGCGAAAAGTTCCAATGTTATACAGTTTTATTCGCCATTTGGCGAATTGTTGAAAGTGTTGAAGATACCAGGACGAGAGGTGACGTGCTGCTCATGGGAAGGAGGATCATTGCGTGTAGCTTTATCTGTTGATTCTCATATTTATTTCGCAAATATACGGCCTGATTACAAGTGGTGCTATTTCAGTAAGACAGCTGTGTTTGCCAACGAGCGGATCACTAAAGATGGAATATGTATTACTTTTTGGAACACGAGCAATAATACGTGTTGTACAAAATACGTTCGAGCATTAATTTCGATTGCATACCAAGGTGATCACTGTGTTTTAGCAGTCAAAAATGATCCGTCACAGGGTGAAGAGTATGCTTTATTGGTGTGTAATACAATTGCAACACCGATTGACACAAAATATTTGGATCTCGAACCAATTTATACGGCAATGACGAGTAACACTGTGATTGTCGCATCGAAGAACAATTTCCTCATGTGGAATTTTAGAACACCGAAAAATGCAGTATTAAACTCATCGAGAATACGACGAGATAAAATGTATCATATTGATGATACACCAACGGGAATCACTGAAGTGATACAAGACTTGGATCGTGATCGAAGTTTTGAAGCGCCAACGAATATGAAACCAACCATGGATCCGATTTGCTGTTTGGCAGCTTCAGAGAAAATTTTACTAATTGGTAGAGAGTCAGGGATGATACAAAAATATTCTTTACCACAAGTCACATTAACAAATCGTTATACAACAGCATCAAAACCACAGAAAATTGCTATTAATTGCGACTCAACTCGCGCTTCTATTATGGATTCTTCGGGTCTACTGACAATGTTGGATTTGGAGGGATTGAAAAATGAATCAGGGGATAGCGAAGATGTTTCTAAATTTGAACGAAAAGATGTGTGGGCCATGTGTTGGGCTCATGATAACCCATCGTTGTTGGCGATAATGGAAAAAACTCGGATGTACGTAATAAGAGGCATCGATCCTGAAGAACCAATTGCATGTTCTGGGTACATATGTTCTTTCCAAGAGCTTGAGATACGATGCATTCTACTAGATGAACTAGTACAAAAACCAGACGACATTCGACCAGAATTAATTGTTGATTTAGAAGTGAAATCATTGAGAGATACAAAAGAATTGTTGGCAAAAGTTGGATTGAAAGAAGCTCATGATTTCATTCAAGACAATCCGCATCCAAGACTTTGGCGTTTATTGGCTGAGTCTGCATTGAAATCGCGTGATTTAGAAATGGCAGAAAATGCAATGGTGCGTTGTACAGACTATCTTGGAATTCAATTTATCAAACGGCTTCATTCGGTTCACAATGATCAGTTGAAAAAAGCGGAAGTGGCCGCCTTCTTAGGCAACTATGATGAAGCAGAAAAACTTTATTTAGAATTAGATCGGCGTGATCTGGCCATTTCACTTAGACAAAAACTTGGTGATTACTTTCGCGTTTTACAATTAATGAAAATGGGTATTGGCGGATCAGACAAGCAGATGGAGCACGCATACATCAAAATTGGTGACCATTTCGCAGAGCGACAGAATTGGGATAACGCAAAAGAATACTACGAAAAAGGACGTAATATAGAAAAGCTAATTCAATGTTATTATAAACTCGAAGATTATGATCAATTGGCTGAGACAGTCAATCAATTACCTGATAAATCACCAATTTTGAAAACAGTTGCTCGAATGTTGGCGTCTGTGGGGATGTGCCCACAGGCAGTAAGTGCTTATATAAAATATGGCGATGTAAAGCAAGCTGTTGACACATGTGTGCGTTTGAATCATTGGGATCAAGCTATGGATTTGGCAAAAACTTATAAAATGGTGCAGATTAATGATCTGTTGAATAAATATGCTAATCATTTGTTGTCTAATGGAAAGCGACTTCAAGCAATTGAGTTATATCGCAGTGCTAATTTTTATTTGGAGGCTGCTAAATTATTAGTGAAATTGGCTGAAGACCAGGCTGCTGCTAAAGTTAGTCCGTTGAGAATAAAAAAAGTGTATGTGCTTTCTGCTTTAATGATTGAAGATCATATTAATAATACACCAATTATAAAAGGAGCTAGAAGTAATGTTGTAATGGGATTGATGGAGAGTAACGAGGATTCCAAAGTTATTCAAAATGCGTGGCGTGGTGCTGAAGCATATCATTTTCTTCTGTTAGCTCATCGGCAAATTTACAATGGCGATACTGACGCAGCCACGAAGACTGCCTTCAGATTACGTGAATACGAAGATATTTTGCCGGTGGAGGATATTTATTGTATTTTAGGATTGTCAAGTGCTAACAGTGGATCATTCAATACGTGCTCCAAGGCATTTATAAAACTGGAAGCCTTAGAAGATATTACAGCTGCGAAGAGAGAAGAGTATGAAGAGCTTGCAATGCAAATTTTCATGGCACATCCGCCGAAGGATACGAAAAACTTGAAATCTGAATGCGTTAGTTGCGAAAGTCTTATACCAGATTGGTGTGTTGTATGTCCAAATTGTGCTACTCGATTTCCAGCGTGTGTAGTAAGTGGCAAGCCGTTAATGGATCTCAGCACTTCATGGATTTGTACTGTCTGTCGACATCATGCTGCATCTGAAAGAGATATTGTTAATATAAATGCTTGTCCACTCTGTCATAGTACAATTACTTATATGTAAAAATTATTCATTCTTCATTAAGGTATTGTTAATTATCTAATGTACTGAATGCATTCCGTCCAATAGTAATAATGTAGCTATCGATAATATTTTTTCAAGCATTTGTTGTATGAGAATACACATGAATTATATTGTTATGGTTGAGTAACTGCGCATAATCCTTGAGCTCCGTAATTATTCCATTTCCTCATACATTTCTATTATGATACTTTAGGGATGAAAAATTGGTTGGTAAACTTAGAAATATGTTTCGCATTATCTATTCATGTTTGAAGCTGAATATTGTGGAATACAATCGCCACGAAAATGGACTTAGATGTGGAAATTTAATTATTAAGGGCCTTCATTGGAGATTTTCAAAGAAGATTTCACCCCTTCATGTAATTTATAATTATAAGGTATCATGAATTGTAGGTGAAAGAGGCAATAAAACATCACACAAATTGCTTTTTATATGGAGAACAAATATCAACCACAAAACTGTGTACTTGGGGCGAAATTTCCCTTATATATTGTCAAACATTATTCCAAACATTGTGAATAATTGATCGTATTTTTAGAGAATTAGATGCATGTTTTTAGAAATGAAATTGAGAGTTTCACCAGTGTATTCGCGACTTTCGGATGGACAACACATCACACAATTACACGATGCTACCAGATGTTACAGGCATGCAAATTTTGAAGTGTTGTGGGCTTTGGCGCCCAGAAGGATGGACATCAGGGTGGAAATTTTGGCTTTACAATATTTATACTGTAATTGTGATCTTTTTAATCTTTTCACTGCCTCTGTTGAAATTCATTGGAATTTTTTTGACTGCCAACCATGATAAAACTCATGGAACCACCATGTACATATTGATGACATTGATATTTGCAAGCGTGAAAATTATGATCATCTTACGATATCGACAACGAATCATTAAATTTTTTGCAAAACTCGATACTGATGCTTGTCAGGTGAGAAATTCGAATGAACAAACAGTACAACAACATTTTCATCGATTGATACGGTAATTATGACAATTTGGGACCTTTGAATGCCAATTGAAAATTACTTATTAACGCTTTTTTCAATATTACACAGATGTCGTAATAGAAGGTATGGATTGTTAATAGTCGCAACAATTGTCGCAATGACTATCTCTTTCTGTACATCACATATCTCAAAAAAGACTCTGCCTCTTGAGACGTGGTTGCCTTTCAATATCACTACAAATTCTGTTTACGGATTGATGTTTGCTTATGAGTATGTCGCTATTAGCGTTTGCGCTGTCATTGCCGTTGGATATGACACATTTGTATTTGAAATTATATCACGAATATGTACACAATTTCGATTAATGAAATGTCGTATTGAAAATATTGATGCAATGTCCATTGAGTCTTCAAATACAACTGAATTAGAATGTTCTAATGTGGACCAGGAGATAAATTTGAGGAAGCGCATAGCTACTTATGTTCGATACCATCTTCTTATATATCAGTTGAGTATTTAATATTCACTAAAGATTCACAATTGGATATTTAATTATTTCTGGCAATTATTTTTTTCAGACTACCTGTTGAAATAAATTCTATATTTAGTTCGGCAGTTTTATTCAATTACATCAGCGCAGCAGTCATACTTTGTACAAGTGTTTATTCTATGAGTCAAATTAAAGGATTCACTACGCGTTTTGCTTCATTGATGGTTTATTCTTCTCTCCATCTTGTCGAGATGTATATGCTTTGTCTCATTGGTTCCGAACTCACAGCCGAGGTAAATTTGAGGTATCATTGATAAATATAACAAACAGAATCGAAAAAAAAGATAATCTGATTTGTGATTATAGAGTGGAAGTATCATTCAAACAATATATAATAGCAAATGGTATAATTGGAGTGCATCGAACAAAAAGAGCATCTTGATCATGATGACCCGCAGTTCGAGGCCTGTGATATTCACTGGTGGAAAGATATTTCAAATATCTATCGAGTCCTTTGTCAAAGTGAGATGCATTGTTAATTGAAATCAACAAATACTCAGAACATAATTAAGATAAAATTCATTTTGATGTGATTTTTCAGTTTGTTCAATTCACCTACTCTGCATACACCTGCCTCAAGCAAATGAAATAGTAAAATCACTAATTGATGGATCAATTTTACAAGGAATTACTGTCAGTATTTTCTAAAAAAGTGTTTTATTAATTCAAGTTAATAGAAAGTGGGTGTATAAATAGTAGTATTTTCATTATTAATTACAATGTAGAGATTAGGGTATTTTCCCTTATTATAGATTCATAAGGTCCCATGACCTTGATGTGGATTCATTAGACATTTGTACTAACTGAAGTTTTACATGATACCAGTACATTGATAGAAGTAAAAAATGTAAAAGCTTATTATAAATGTTTTATCGATTATCCTTCATCTGTTCATTGAACACATATGTAGCTCAACAATTTTCTCTACATTTTGAACGGTATGATTATGTAGAGAGTTTCATTTATATGCAAAATTTTTATGTGAATAGCTGGGGGCTTTGATGACAAATTTAATAAAGGATTGATTACTAAATTTAATTTATAAATACGAAGGTTCATAATTATGACAACAATTATGGAGTTACCTATTAAATCATCTTGTAAGTCCTGATAATTATAAGGTAGCAATAATGGTTGGAGAAAGAAGCCATAAAACTAATCACATTAAATGTTCTCGAAATGAATAAAAATTATTCGTGACAAAGAGCAATCCTAGAAGATTTTTATTCTACATTTTAACATCTTCATGAATAATAATTGATCATATTTTTGAATAACGAAATTTCCATTTGTAAGAACACAGGATTAAGTTTTTCCAGTTCTTCTCCAATTTTGGAGTGAGCAAGATATCACGGTATTGCACAATGTCATCAAGATCCAGAAGCTTAACAATCTTGAAGTACTGTGGGATCTGGCGACCAGAAAAATGGACATCAGGGTGGAAATTTTGGCTTTACAATATTTACACTACAGTTGTAATCTTTTTTGTTTTTACAACTCCTCTGGCACAATCCATTGAACTTTTTTTGACAATCATCAAGGGTGATACCCCAGTTGTCAATATCCATATAACGACGATGATGATATATCAGTGTGGAAAAGTAATAATATCAATAGGATATCGACAGCGAATTATCAAACTACTGGCGAAATTAGAAAGTGATACTTGTCAAGCAAAAAATCAGGAAGAGCGAACTGTTCAACAAACATTCGATCGATCGATACGGTGATGTAACAACAAAGTAATTGTCATTGCTATTAATAATAACCTGATGAAATTTATTTCTTTGTTCTATAGACTTCGTAGCAAAGTATATGAATCATTGATAGTATTGACAACAATTACAATGACTATTGCCTACTGCACATTACATATCCCAAGAAGAGCTCTACCTCATAAGATGTGGTTGCCTTTCAAAATAACTTCGGATTCCGTTTATGGACTTGTGTTTTTTGATGAGTGGGTCACTACGTTTCTCGGTGGAATTATATCTATTGGATTTGATACATTTCTATTTGAGATAATACTGAAATTATGTGCCCAATTTGGTACATTGAAATGTCGTATCAAAAGTATTGATACAATGTTCATAGAATCTTTGAATAAAAACGAATTGGAACGGTTCAATGAGGACCAAGAGACAATTGTGAACAATCGAATCATTGACTATGTCCATCATCATCTTCTCATATATGAGTTGAGTATTCAATTAATAGATAATTCATTCAGAAATATTTAACTGTTGTATGAAATTATTTTCCAGTCTTGCTGAGGAAGCGAATCGTATACTTGGTCCAGCAATTCTTCTGAATTATATAACTAATACAGCTGTAATTTGTACTAGCGTCTTCAAAATGAGTCAGATCAATGGATTAACGAGTCAATTGGTAGCACTGATAGGTTATACTTGTATATTCATTACAGAGATGTTTGTTTTATGTTACATAGGATCTGAAATGATTGATGAGGTAAATTAGTTGATTTGATTTCGATTAAATAAGTAGGAAAATGAATGAATATGTTCTCTGTCACAGAGTCGAAGTGTTGCTCATTCCCTCTATGAAATCCACTGGCATGCAATGAGTAAATCAAATAAGAAGAGTATCTTGATAATGATGACTCGTAGTTCGAAACCTGTGATATTCACCAGTGGAAAGATTTTTCAAGTGTCGGTTGATTCTGCTGTCAAAGTGAGTTCATGTACAATCTTCCGTAGAAAAATCGGAATATCGTTCCATTATGATATGAGATATTTTTGTTTGAATTTTAGCTGATCCAGTTCACATACTCTGCATACACCTGCCTCAAGCAAATGTCAAAGTGATATAATCACCAATAAGCGAACCGCTAGAAATAGAGATTCTAATTCTGTTCTGCGAGTAGTGATGCTCTATGAAATATTCGAGATATTTCTTCCTGAGTTGATTGGTTTTATTCAATTTGATTGTCCGAAGAATTGTCAGACAGACGATTTACTTCGGCGTTTCTCTTTATTTGTTTATTTTGTGCATTTTGATTAGTGCAATGAATTCATTTCCACTTCTTGTATGAATTTATAAATATGAGGAAAATCATTCTAAAGCTTATTAAAAATGTATTATCAATTCTTTCATCTGTGTAGCTCAACAATTTTTTTTACATTGTTGTAGTATTATTAAGTTTTTCAGTTACAGCTGGAGATTTTGATGACAATTTTTATAAGGGGTTGATCGCTCTATTCGTGATGGTTGGTGAATGGGACCATGATTATGGAGCTACCTGAATTGTCACATGAATTCTAATAATTATGAAGTAGCAGTAGTAACTGGAACAGGGAACTCTAAACTAGTCATATTAGATGTTCTCATTATGAATAATAGCTATTAATGACAAAACGCCGTCCTAGAGGAATTTTATTTTACAATTTAATATATTCGTTTTGAATAAATGATTATTTCTTGAAGGGTCAAGTTCACATTTCTGAGGACATAGGAATAAGTTTTGACAGTTCCTCTCCAATATTCGGATTAGAAACACATAACGCGACTTCACTATGTCAACAAAAACCACAAGCTTAACGATCTTGAAGTATTGCGGGATCTGGCGTCCAGAAAAATGGACATCAGGATGGAAGTTTTGGCTTTACAACATTTACACTGCAATAGCCATTTTTTTCATTTTTTCACTGCTTCTGAGTAAATCCATTGGACTTTTCTCGATTGTCAACCACGGTACTATCTCATCTAGCGATATCTATCTGATGGTGAGGATAATATTCCAATGCGGGAAAGTAATGACATTACTAGGATACCGACAACGAATTATCAAATTACTGACTAAACTCGACAGTTATAATTGTCAACCACGAAATCAAGAAGAACGAACCGTTCAACAAACTTTCTATCGATCGATACGGTGAGGAAGACAAATAAATAATTTTGAATACTATTGATAATAAGAACCTGATGAAATTTCATTCTTTGTTCTCTAGAATTCGCAATAAAGCATATGGATCATTGTTGGTAGTGGCTGTAGTTGCAATGGCTCTCTCTACTTGCATATCTCATATCCCAAAAAAGACTTTTCCTTACAAGATCTGGACACCCTTTAAGATTGCTACGGATTCAGTTTATGGATTAGTGTTTGCTGATGTATTTGTCACTACAGCCTTTTCTGCAGTCATTGGCGTTGGATACGATACATTCCTATTTGAAATTATGTTGAGAATATGTACACAATTCGGTATACTGAAATGTCGTATAAAAAGTATCGATGCAATGTCAATCGAGTCTTCAAATGGAAACAAATTGGAATCGTCCAATGAGGATCGAGAGACAATTGTGAACAACCGAATCATCGATTGTGTTCGTCATCATCTTCTTGTATATGAGTTGAGTTTTCAATTACAGGAATAGATATATTTATAAGATTCAATTTTACCCTCAAATTCTTCTTCAGTCTTGCTGACGAAGCCAATCGTATATTCGGCCCAACAATTTTTCTCAATTATATAGTCAGTGCCATTGTAATGTGTACCAGCGTCTGGAAATTGAGCGAAATCAGAGGATTAACCATTGAATTGCTTTCACTAATAGTTTATATTTGTGTGTACATTACACAGATGTTCATATTATGTTACATAGGTTCTGGAATCATGGATGAGGTAAATTAGTTGATTTGATTTCGATTATATAAGTAGGAAAATGAATGAATATGTTTTCTGTCACAGAGTCGAAGTGTTGCTCATTCCCTCTATGAAATCCACTGGCATGCAGTGAGTAAATCAAATAAGAAGAGTATCTTGATAATGATGATTCGTAGTTTGAAACCTGTGATATTCACCAGTGGAAAGATCTTTCAAGTGACGGTTGATTCCGCTGTCAAAGTGAGTTCATGCACAATCTTTCGCAGAAAAATCAGAACAGTTCCATTATGATACAAGATATTTCTATGTGGATTTCAGCTGATTCAATTCGCATACTCTGCATACACCTGCCTCAAGCAAGTGTCGAAATAATGTATCAACGAGTGACTCAATGAACATCACAAAGATGTCTTATATATTTTGCAATCTATATGAAGTTTTTGCTACACGATTCATCACAAGTTGTTCTTCTAAGCATATAGATGCACATTTCATTAATCACTTGCAAGCTATCATATATCTCTCATCATGCAGGCATTTTAACTGCATGTTAATTTTGGTCGTAGTAAAATTTCCTACGGTCATTCGACTGCATGAAATTGGGTCAATGTGTTGAAGACCCAGTTTGAAATTTTAATGGGAATTTGTCCCCTAAATTTGAGACTCAATTAAAATATTATTTGAATAATGTTTTGTTGAATGATGAACTGTATCACCTGCGATCGAATTAGATATTTGAAAACTGTTGACGCATGACAATTTCTGATTTGCATAAAGAAGTAACGGAAACTCATGATGAATAGATAATGAATTTGAATACTTAAAAATCAATTCATTATTAATTATTAATTATCGATTTAATAGTAGTTACTGATATAGCCAGATTTTCATCACGACTATTATGTCAGTATTGGATTTCGACTTCACAATCTTGAAGTATTGTAAACTCTCATAGCACAATTATGTATATGTAAAAATAATTATTGTCTGTCAACCACAATGGCATAAGACATGACCTCTTTATTTAACGTAAACTCCCAGGTTCGTCGATGCTCAGAACCTCATTATCGACGCCAAGTATAAATTGTTTTCCCAAATTACCAATGGCAATGAGTTTCATTAAATCGATTCATAACTTTTTCTATGAATAAAAGGGAACAACAGTCCACGAAGAAGGAACTTGAAGAAACTATTGCACATGCGATGAACATGAAGACCTGAATGTTCGTGACAGGAGGTAATCGTGAGGATAATTTTTAGCTTCTCAACACAATGATGCACATTAACGATATGGATATGAGAATGATTCAACGTAGAATTGATGAGCAATATGTATTATTGATGATCAATACAATTCTTGGGAAATGGGCATCGCATTTTGGGAACGATACTCGTGAATTTTTCCAGTTGATTGTCGGTCTTACAGTCAGTAAGATATTTCTTACTATCACTATGTCGCCATTCGAATACAATTTTACATTTTTGAAATTCGGTGGCATATGGCGACCACGCGGGTGGTCTTCAGGGTGGAAATTCTGGCTCTATAACATTTACACTGCCGTTGTGGTTTTCCTTATTTTTACAATGCCATTGTCACAATTAATTCAATTATTTGTGTCAAACGATCGCAACAATTATTATGTTGACAATATGTACATGATCATGACAATGACATCGCAGTGTGGAAAAGCCTTGACAATATTAAAATATCGACAGCGAATTATTAATTTATTAGAGAGGTTCGAGACTGGTATGTGTAAGACACAGAACCCAACCGAAAAATTGGTCCAGCAAAAAATCCATCAATCTATACGGTGACGATGATATCTGAGTATTTATAGTTAATTTCGTTGATAATAACTTATAAAGTTGACCCTTTTATTCTACAGGTTTCGTAGTAAGGCACAAGGATTGATCTATTTCTCAGTAATAATCACAATGACAATTAGCAATTGCACTTTTGATATTCCAAACAAAGAAATTCCTTACAAGATGTGGTGGCCTTTCGACATCAGTGCAAATAGTATATACGGATTGGTATTCGCTGAGGAATATGCCACTATGTTCCTGGCTGCTGTAATCGGCATCGGATATGATTCATTCATGCCTGGTATTATACTCCAAATCGTTGCACAATTTGAGCTCTTAGGATGCCGGATTCAAGATATTGGTACGACAACTTTAGAATCTAAACATCGTGATAATTTTAAATTGTCCAATGTGGAACGAGATGAATTAGATAAGAGCAGATTGGCTGATTGCACTCATCATCAACTCCTCATATACCAGTTGAGTAATTGATTGTTGATAAATTTATTCAGGAATATTTAATTGTGTATTGGAATTTTTGTTTCAGACTTATTGATGAAGTAAATTGTATATTCAATTGGTCAATTGTCCTGAATCATTTCTGTAGTACGAATATAATTTTTATGACCATTTATAAAATAAGTCAAATGAATAGTTTGAATGTGCGTTTAGTTTCACTGATGATTTATGTTTCAATATATATTGTAAGTCTATTTATGCTTTGTTATGCCAGCTCTGAACTCACTCACGAGGTAAATTATTGAATGCTGATTAAATAAATTATGTTGTAAAAATAAATTCTCATCATTTTCTGTGATAGAGTCAAAACTTCGGTCGTTCTATTTATGGTATCCAATGGTATGCATTGAGTAAATCGTGTAAGAAGAGTTTATTGATAATAATGACTCGTAGTATGAAGCCTGTTGTACTCACAAGTGGGAAAACTCTTCGTGTGTCCATGAATCTCTTCGTCAAAGTGAGTTGTGCACAAGCATTCCTAGGAAGTGAAAGAAATCTATCATAACGCAACGATTTCTTTGTTTGAATTTCAGGTAGTTGAATTTTCTTATTCTGCTTATACTTGTCTCAAACAAACGTCTACGCATATGTGAATGGGTTTGGGAGCTGTATTTTCTACGAAAATATTCGAAATATAATAAATTTGATTATTATGTTAATCGTAGCAATGACTTTTATTCCCTATATAAAAGTGGACTCCATGATTAAAGAGTATAATTCATTGAGATATTAAAAACAAGTAGAGAACGAATATTTATTTCCGAATATTTATTTTTGTTGTGACGACTAGGATGTCTGGCTCAATATTGGGTATAGGGTTGATCAGGTCACTATCCGATGGTCAACATAAGTTTGGATAAGTCAAGAACCTGAAATACATTTATAGTCGAAGATACCCCTCTCTAAAGTACAATGACATTATAATTACTATGTGAACTTCCATAATTAGTCAAATGGTGGTAATAATGGTTGGGGAAAGCTGGTATGCAAACAACGCAGACTGTGTTTCATATCAACATGCCGATGAATGACAAACATAAGGTAATTGATGTCTATTTAATCTCTTTTCCGGAAATGGTCATTACTGTTTAAGTTGACTTGTTATTGTTTCAGTTCATCGGCAACGTTTGAGCTTTTAGGATGTCCACCGAAATTATTCCGTCATCAATTGAATGGAATTTAACAGTTTTAAAATATTGTGGAATGTTGCAACCGTGTGATTGGTCTTCAGGATGGAGATTTTGGCTATATAGCATATACAGTGTCATAGCTATTTTCTTGGTATTTACCTTGCCATTGGCACAATTAATTGAGTTCTTCTTCTCAGACAGCCAACATTACAGTCTCAATAGCATGTACACTATGATCACAATGACAATGCAGTGCGGAAAAATTTTAACAGTGTTAAAATATCGACAACGAGTTATCGCATTGTTGAACATGTTGGGAGATGGTTCTTGCAAACCAACGGATCCTAGTGAGAAAGTTATCCAACGAAATGTTCATCAATCAATACGGTGATGATGTTTAATTGAGTAATGATGAATTTCATTGAAAACAACTGGTTGAAAGATTATTTTCCATTCTGCAGATTCCGTTCTAAAACATATGGACTATTGGTAGTGGTGTCAATTATTGCAACTACAATTACTTTTTGCACATCTAATGTTCCCAAGAAAACGTTGCCTCATAAATTGTGGTTACCTTTCAATGTCACAACAAATTTCGTATATGGATTGATGTTTGTTCAAGAGTATGTCAGTTTGGTTCTTGCCGCTGTGCTTGGTATTGGATATGATACCCTCGTACCCGGTATCACACTTCTGATAACTGCACAATTTGCCCTATTGAATTGTCGAATTGAAAATATCATTGGGACATCTGTTGACTCAAAACAATATGGTAAACTGGAACGTTTGAATTGCGTACAAAATGGTATAGCGAAGTCCAAAATTACTGACTGCGTTCGATATCATCG